>OX328132.1:111356650-111449150 GCA_946811695.1 Gonocerus acuteangulatus | reverse complement strand
AATATATGCAAAAACATTTATAATAAAAACCTGTTTAAATGCTTTAAAATCACTTAAAACGTGCAGAATTATAATAAAAAATACGATTTAAGAATCAGAAAAAAAAATATGTAAATACAATAACAGCCGTTCCCTAGTCATGATTTAATATAAAGTCTGGTTTTAAGTGGTTTAGAATCTCTCAATTTAAATATATTTTTGTTGGACAAGGTATGATGATTCAAGGCGTTCATATTGAGTGTTGAACTGCTGAATTTCGAATATTTAAGTGGGAGCTGTTGAGGAAGTAGCGTTCATATTGGGTGTTGAACTGCTGAATTTCGAATATTTAAGTGGGAGCTGTTGGGGAAATAGCGTTCATATTGAGTGTTGAACTGCTGAATTTCGAATATTTAAGTGGGAGCTGTTGAGGAAATAGCGTTCAAACAATGACAGAGTCCTCGAAACCGGGCCGGAACAACAATCCACTCCTGATTGCTTTGTCTAGAATTACTCAGCCCTTTCGCTCGCTTCAGCAGTTGTGGTTAAGGAAATCTAGCTTCCTAAGCTATTCTTTAGTTATAATGTGATTTTAGCTGTATATCAGTGCACTTTATGAAAATAAAGTACCACCATTAACTGCGTCATTAGAGCGCGTTTCTGTTCGTATTCTTAGTGTCATTTGGAAAAGGGGAATGTTTTGTATTATTATTTCGTGAAAAATGTAAGCACCTTCACCAATGAAAGCAAGATTTTAGGCGCCATAACACTTTCGCTGCGGCTGTCATTGTTTAGGAATACCTCAGTATGGAGTTCATTATTTGAATTTTTCATGTAGACATTTTTTTTCGTAGGCCATTAGCGCCGGGGAAGCATGGCTGCCAGCGGCCACTGTGTCTTTTCTTGCAATTAGAAAATACACTGTGACCTAGACTCAATGCGTAAAGCATTATGTTTTTCTTGGTTTTCCCTTTATTTTTTCAATTACAAAATACAAAAAATATCAAAATATGTAGCAAATATATGAATTTATGGCAGAATATCTATAAATATTGATTTTTGACAATATATGCAAAAACATTTATAATAAAAACCTGTTTAAATGCTTTAAAATCACTTAAAACGTGCAGAATCATAATAAAAAATACGATTTAAGAATCAGAAAAAAAAATATGTAAATACAATAACAGCCGTTCCCTAGTCATGATTTAATATAAAGTCTGGTTTTAAGTGGTTTAGAATCTCTCAATTTAAATATATTTTTGTTGGACAAGGTATGATGATTCAAGGCGTTCATATTGAGTGTTGAACTGCTGAATTTCGAATATTTAAGTGGGAGCTGTTGAGGAAGTAGCGTTCATATTGGGTGTTGAACTGCTGAATTTCGAATAATTAAGTGGGAGCTGTTGAGGAAATAGCGTTCATATTGAGTGTTGAACTGCTGAATTTCGAATATTTAAGTGGGAGCTGTTGAGGAAATAGCGTTCAAACAATGACAGAGTCCTCGAAACCGGGCCGGAACAACAATCCACTCCTGATTGCTTTGTCTAGAATTACTCAGCCCTTTCGCTCGCTTCAGCAGTTGTGGTTAAGGAAATCTAGCTTCCTAAGCTATTCTTTAGTTATAATGTGATTTTAGCTGTATATCAGTGCACTTTATGAAAATAAAGTACCACCATTAACTGCGTCATTAGAGCGCGTTTCTGTTCGTATTCTTAGTGTCATTTGGAAAAGGGGAATGTTTTGTATTATTATTTCGTGAAAAATGTAAGCACCTTCACCAATGAAAGCAAGATTTTAGGCGCCATAACACTTTCGCTGCGGCTGTCATTGTTTAGGAATACCTCAGTATGGAGTTCATTATTTGAATTTTTCATGTAGACATTTTTTTTCATAAAAAAATCATTACAAATCCTCCAGCCAGCCGATTTGAAAACGGAAAACACTGTTGGGAAGCGCAAACAATGCTGAAGGCAACTGTCTTAACCTGGAGCTGTAAAGGTGAATCCCCTCCATTTACCTTTTGAATCTAAAGGGAATAGTAATGGAGGAGTGTCCTTCCGAAGGTACACCCGTAAGCGGGTAGGATCGCTAGTGTCCTTCCGTGACACCCGCAGCGAAAGTGATAATGCACAGGGATTGACAGCAACTTACGCGAGAATTTTTTACTACTCTCTCTTCTACTTGCTTAGTCCTACTAAAATATTCATTTTACTATTACATGCAATCGAAAAAAAAAAAAAATTAAATCTGATACCAACACAGACAACTTCCCGTTCATAAGACGAATCCTCCTCTTTCTCAGCCTTTTTCACTTGTATTTGCTTCATTAACTTCTTCAACTGATCTAAGAAAAACAAATGTAAACATTTTCATTCTCAGCATACAGTGCCCATTGTGTTTCTTTTGATCCATGGTGTTTTTTTACAAAGAATAACAGAATTGGAGCCTCCCCCCCCCCTTAATTTCAATTTGGATTCCTGAGAAAAAAAAGAAGAAGTAAAAATAGCATACAATTTTAGAATGGAATCGTTGAAGAAGTTTTCTGATTTTATTCAGTGGGAGAAGGAAAAATAAGGAAAAGAAATTATCCGGGCCTACTGTAGGATTAAACCAGTTCCACGACTACAAAGAACTCGGGAAGAAAAAATTTACTCAAGAACATTTAGCCGAGATGTTCCTAATTGAGCGGATAATCGGTCCCTTGATCACCGCGCAAATTCTCAGCACGGATTTACGTTTACTCTATAATTTCTTATTTTTAAAAATGACTTCCTTCTTCCAATATATATATATATATATATATATATATATATATATATATATATATATATATATATATATATATATATTATATACGTCTCGTCTTTACACCGCGGCTCGCGGGCCGCATGCGGCTCTTCGACAAATCGGCTGCGGCTGTTTCTCGCAATGTTTAATGCAGGAACGGAATATTACTTATTTTCTAGAAAAAATTATAAACCCATTAAAAAGGACCTCATTTATAAAACTCGACAATAGCACGGATAAGATCACACCACTCCTTTTTACAATTTCTCCTTGAGAAGAGTATTCCCTATGCGGAAAAAACAAATGTTTGGATACAGGCATTTTATTTCACTGTGGCTTTAACCTAATTCATCGTTTAGCTTAACCGTAAGTTACAAGAAGGAGGAAAAATTGTTTTACACACAACAATGTTTTGGATGCTAGAAGAAGAAATTTCATTAACAACAAGCTTTTAATAATTATAAGGCGGAGCGAGTAGTGTCCGTTTACAGTTGGCTACTGCCAGTTTTACCTTTTTTTTGGGTATAGAAGTTACCTGTAATTAGGGGTAGCCGAGGAGGCGGCGCGAGTAGTTTCCGTTTACAGTTGGCTACTGCCAGTTTTACCTTTTTTTTGGGTATAGAAGTTACCTGTAATTAGGGGTAGCCGAGGAGGCGGCGCGAGTAGTTTCCGTTTACAGTTGGCTACTGCCAGTTTTACTTGTTTTCTTGGTATTAACTGTTTCCGTACGAAGCTTTCTAAACGACACTACGGGTAAGAACGGAAAAGAGCTAAAATACGCATTTCCTGAGCGTCAGACATTTTATTTTAAAATGCACTTTTATCTATTATTCTGGCCAAGCGCGTACAGAAATTCCCGGAGAGAGGAAATAGTTCTTGCAAGACTGCGAATAGGCCACACACGCATTACACACGAATACTTGATGACAAATACTGAAAGACCAAAATGTCAAATCTGCAATGCAGAACTAACAGTCAAACATATACTAACGGACTGCCAGCTTACAGCGAACTTAGACATACCTCGGGACATTACTGACCTACTTACTGACAGCAGCCAATATATCGACAATATTATCACATACTTGAAAAATATTAACATATATAACAAAATATGAAAACATCCGCAACTTTTTTATTTCAAAATCCAATGAATATTACTTAGTTTCTCAATGTTTATTTTTGTGTTTTCTTTTTATTTATTTATTTTTTATTTTTTTATTTTTTTATTTTTTTTATTATTTTTTTTCTGTAATTTAATTTTTCTGTTTAGTTATTTGTTTTTTCCATATTTTACTTTGGATTCTATATTAGTGTCGTAGTATATCATCACTATGAGCAACTATTACCAGCAATCGATGCCATTCATAGACAATGTGGAGCATCGAAAAAAAAAAAAAAAATATATCTATTATTCTTACCAAATACGGCTATTTTCTCACTGTCTAACCACTTTGGGCAAAGATCTCAGCCAGGAATACTTCCTTTTCACATTGAAATCGATGGATAAGGTAACCATTAGAAATTGGGTTAGGTTAGTAGATTAAATGTGGGTGGCGCTAGCTTAAGGCTGGGAGGGGACTCTTCTTACTTGCTAATAACCTCAGACGCTAGACCTAACTTCTATAATTGCATTCTCTGGCTCGGACTAATTACACGGGACCAGTGATGGCGGAAGTTAGGTTTTTAAGCCAATACCTCAGACAGCGGACATCCGCCACAGGAGCAATAATTCATTTTTTATATTCATTCGTTTATTGGTTATTAAATTCTGTATATGAATACATCCGGTAATATGATTCAATATGAAGGTTTTGTGCTCAAGGCCTCCCAACTTCATCCTTGATTAGCGTCTGAGGGACGCTCAGATGACGTTGAAAGGGGCCTACCCAAGTCAAATTCTGCTCCGAGGAATTTGCTGGAGTCGAAGATAGATCGGTGAGCCACAGACATTGGCGTGCTTGAAGAAAGAGAAATCCATTGCTAATTCTTCACTTGGTCACTGTAGCAGATCTCTCGGCCACTGTCGCCTTGGTGGAGAGAATGGATGGATGAGGCTGGATAGGAGGAGGGCTTCAGCATTTTAATGAGTGGAACGTTTGCCCTGGAAACGTTGGAATCTGGATAATATAACATGTTTCACGAGTGGGAGATTGAGTTCTTTAGGAAGGTTGAGGTTGAAAACGTAGAACGGAGCTTTGACGATAGCTCTTAGGACTTTGGATTGGAATGTTTGGATATGTGTAATATTCGTTGTTTTCGCTTTCCCCCTGAGTTCTGATATGTAGATCCAAATATTACATTACAAATATTAAACGAAATATCCCCCCCCCCGCAGGATCCACTTGACAGTAGAAGGACCACTTAAGGAAGAAGGCTTAAGGCAACCCCCCCCCCCCTGCAAAGTAATGCCAGAGGACGGTTCCGAAGGGTGGTTGAGGTGTATAGGGAGGTGGTGTTTTAGTGATTAGGAATCTCACACTGTTCTGGCTTCGTCCACTTTAGGACCGGATGTATCCATGGACCCATTTTTAGACATAGATTATTGACATGTTAGGAATTATCCATAAAGATTTTCTGAGGTATAAATTATTTCCATATATACTTTATTTATTGATCCTCAACCTCAGCCAAATATATTGATGAACTAGTTACAATTCCTCATTTTAAACGTTTCGGCCTCAGGGCCATCCTCATTAACTAGAAGAAAAATAAATTACATGTATTTAAATTACATTAAAAATTACCCCCTTTTTTATCCATACAATGTAAAAATTTTCTTAAAACTATCTTTAACTTATATTACCTTCCTTTCTTAATCCACATATAATCACCCTATTTTCATAAGGGCTTGTCATCACTTTACATCTAAAACTTTAAAACTATCTAAATTGTATAGAGAATGGGTTTTTTACCTTCAATAATGAATACTATAAGCAATGTATGGGATTACCAATGGGAGGGATATTGAGTATTAACTTATCAGGTTTGGTGTTAAATAAATTACTAGATACAATTGTCAATAATACCAAAATTAAACCGAAGGTCCTTTTGAAATATGTAGATGACCTCTTCTGTGTAATCAAAAAGAACGATGAAGGAGAATTTTTTCAAGCTTTAAATGGTTTCCATAATAAATTGAAATTTACTAGGGAAGTGGAAGCAAACAGTAAAATAAAGTTTTTAGACATGAATATTATAAGAAAGGATGGAATTTTAGAAACAGAGTGGACACAATGGGAGAATGCTAGTAGTAATGTCTTAAATTATTTTTCTAGCCACCCTGAACATATGAAAAAGAACATATTGAGTAGTTTTATACAAAAGGCCATAAAAATAACAACACCAAATAGATTAAACAAAATAAAAACTGAAATTTATCTAAAGTTTCTGGACAGTTTTTACCCTATACAATTAATAAAGAAAGTATGGGCATGTAATGAGAGTAAATAAAAATAATAAGGAATCGGAAACAATAGTTAATAATAATAAAGTAAACAAATATATTAAATGCAGTTATGTAAAAGGGCTGAGTGAGCATACTGGAAGGGCGTTAAGGGAGTTCGATGTGGATGAATTCAGAATTGCTCATAAACCAGTAAACAAGGTGAAAAAGGTATATGATGACCTTAAGGATAAAGTAAATATGGGAAAGAAAGCAGATTTGGTGCACCAGGTTGATTGCCTAAATTGCCCAGCGGTATACATAGGGGAGACGGGGCAGTACATAGGGGAAAGATTAAAGCAACATCAGTATGATGTAAAAAATAAGGTTAAATATTCTAATAAAACTGCCTTAGTTGAACATGTAATGGCAGCAGAGCATAAATTTGACTTGGAGGCATCTAGGATTCTGCACAGGGAAGGGAATATGAGAAGGAGAAGGATCCTGGAATCTTTGTACATTACAAGTGAAGAGTGTGCAATCAATTTCAAAACAGACACACAAAACATAAATAAACATTATGCGGAAATATTAAATAAAATTAAAAAATAAACTTCTGTAAAAAACCTGTAATATGCAATAAGAAAATGTTTTTATTCTGTGTTGCTTAAGTATATATAAAAAAATTTTGAGTAGTTTACTAAAATAATTATTTTATACATATGATAAAGAGTAGGATGGGACATGTATTATATAATGGGGTAGTTTGGAAGTATGAATTTGTGGGGAGGGGGTGTGTGTTTATATGGGGTGGATGTATTTAAATGGATGTATGCGGGTATATATAGGCTTGTATGTAGGGGTATATATGGATGTGTATATATGTATATATATATATATATATATATATATATATAGATGTATATATATATATATATATATATATATATATATATGGGTGTATGTGTGTGGGTATGTGTATAAGTGTATGGGTGTACATATGTATGTGTGTATGTATATATATGTATATATGCATATATATGTATGTGTATGTGTGTATATGTATATGTGTATGTGTGTATGTATGTATTTATATATATATATATATATATATATATATATATATATATATATATGTGTGTGTGTGTGTGTGTGTGTGGGTGAGTGTATATATATATGGATATAAAGGAGTATGTATGTGTATGTATATATGTGTGTGAATGTGTTTATATATGTATGTCTGTAAGTATATATGTGGGCATACGCATGTAGATAGGTAGGTAAAAAAGGGTATATAATAATGTAAATTATATAGAGTTATTGGATATGTATAATAAGATAAGTAAAATGGACATGAACAATTTTTAATATATGGGATTAGAGATAGAATGTTATGATAGTGTAAATAGAAAATGGCGGAAAGTTGTGGCCACATGGTCTGGTGGAAATTTCAAATGTTAAAAAATGTAAAAAAGTGTTATTTATAGAAGATGGAAAAGCCAATAGTTTTAAAGTTTTAGATGTAAAGTGATGACAAGCCCTTATGAAAATAGGGTGATTATATGTGGATTAAGAAAGGAAGGTAATATAAGTTAAAAATAGTTTTAAGAAAATTTTTACATTGTATGGATAAAAAAGGGGGTAATTTTTAATGTAATTTAAATACATGTAATTTATTTTTCTTCTAGTTAATGAGGATGGCCCTGAGGCCGAAACGTTTAAAATGAGGAATTGTAACTAGTTCATCAATATATTTGGCTGAGGTTGAGGATCAATAAATAATGTATATATGGACATAGATTATGTTTAAATAGTCCGAAGATCCGCCACAGGAGCAATTCGACGTTCTTTTTCTGCTGTAAAAGAACCATGAATTGTCATTTATTCTGAAAATTAAGTATTAAATATGAATTTAGTTTGGATTTTTAAAAACCTAAGTTATAATACTGTGAGAGGATATCGTTGACTGTTGGGATTTCGAAGGTAATATGATATAGTCGGTCTTGGTAGCGTAATAAAAGCACATGTTTTAAAAGAAAATGCGTCTTACTTTTCCCAAGTTTATCAGGGCTGTTATACAAAGAAAAAATAGTTAATACTAATTTATATTCAGATTAAATGAAAGGAAAATCAATTTACATAGACGATGATGCATGATACATATTTTAAATGTGTGTTATAGCTCAAGCTTAAATTAAAGCTAGATTGATACAGGTTTAAAACTTAAAATATGGGTAATATAAGAATATGAATATACTAAATATTTCATATATTTATTTTTTCATGAGCTCCGCAACGATTTGTTCTAATTTAAGAAAGCAACATAAAAAATTCAAATATTGGTAGCCTACTACTTAAAATCGTAGTAAAATATAAAAAGTACGAAAAAATTTATAGCTGCGTTATTTTCTGATTTGTTACTATAGTAAAGATATTTAATGATAGCAAGAAATCCAACTCGCAGGAACAGCGTCATCTTAGCGATCATCCGTTCTTATCCGTAGTGTCATGTGAAAAGCTTAGAATAGAAATAAACAATTTTATTTATTTTTGACGTGAAAATTGTCAGCACCCACACGAAAATCTCGAATAAAACAGATATTAACATTTAGATTTTACAAACATTTTGACAATTTAATTGCGATTAAATAACGTATTAAATTCATCAAAAATAGTTTGAGTTAGCTGGAAATGTGATCTGAATTGACGAAATTCATGAAGTTGTATATGAAAATTGTTTAACGATTTTACGGAAGAATAAACTTAAACGATTAAAAAAAAAAAATACCAAATAGTAACTAGCTCAAAGGCAGATTGAAAACTGAAAATAAAAACACAGTAGGTTTTACTGTAAAAGGTAGAAATCTGGGAAATGTAGACAGATTTCCTGTACATCTCCTGATCTCGAGGGTTAGAAGCCGAACAGGCCATTGTACCCGAATAGGAGCATCTCTCTTTTACAGCACATACCAATTTTGGAAATAAACTTATTACAAAAACTGTAACATTGTATTATTAAATATAAATTTCTAATAGTATATAAAAATTGTTGGAGTTGTTCTACCAGTTGTTTACGGCATAGGGCAAAAACAAGCATATTACATAACATACGCAAAAATAGAAAAACTTCATAAATTTCGGGAGACAATTCAAATCTCATTTCCATCTAAGAAAAAATATTCATGATTAATTTAATATCTAATTTAATAAAAATTAAATTGGTACATTTTTTTGGTAAAATGGAAATGTGACTAAAAAATGTTCGAATCAATGTTCCCAAATGGGAACCATGGTCAGTAAATTGTTAAACTATTTCTGGGCAGTCCTTACACTAATATTTATGTAGTATGTTCGCCATGTACATGTAACCACTAATAATTTTTATCGCTGTAGATCTGGCAGTTTAGTCCTACGAAAATCCTAATTTAACACTACACGATCGTAGTCATTATCGATGTTCATTTTCTATGGTTAGTAATATGCATCCGATGTTTACGATAATTGGCGAAAGATTGACGAATTCATGAATCAAGCGAATATTGGTGTCGGAATGTTCAAAGTCTTTTTGGTGTAGTCTTAGCGAATCCCATGCCTTTAAGGCGCACGAACTTACAGACCTAATAATAATTAGATAAATTAATAGAATTTTTCACGGGAGCTGCATGAAAAACAATGGTATTTTTGAATTACACTAACCCTAAGTACTATAAACACTCATCCTTGGAAGGATTAATAAGGATTTGGAATGGTTTTAGCGCGGCTCAGAGTATATCTTGGAAGACGGCTCCTTCCTGACCGCTGAGGAGTTTGTTTCTCGGCTTATAGGATTAAGGATTAAGGAGCCGACACTTCCGACTCCTCAAACATTCTAAACCTATTTCCCCAACATCTCATGAGTGTTCACGTTTTCAAAAATGATTTATTCCAATAGAATATTATATTTGTAAAATTTTCTAATTTTTAATGAAATGGAGACAGTTAGCCGTTGAGGTGATACGAAGTCAAGGGATGGTTGGGATTCGGCTAGGAGAAAAATACGTTAGATCTTCAGCCAGAACTCTATATTGGACGTTTCGACTTGGCAGCCCTCTTCAGTTCTAAAAAATGCCTAGGGGGGAGAGAGGAAGACCAAGAACACATTTAGGTAACCATGGTTAAAAACCACGGTCACAATTTGATTTTAACCATCAAATCGTAAGCACACCTGCTCGAGGACCTGGATCTAGCATCAATCTTGCCCAATAAGAAATACATTATAAGAAAAATAATTCAATATCAATTTACAACTTCTAACAAATCATCATTAAATTTAATGAAAGTTTCATTTAATGGCTCTAAGGTTAGCTCAGCTTAAAATTGGTCATCTCCATCTAAGAGGCTGTGCCATTCTAGGGTATACGGAGTCAACACATGCAATAGTACCTGCAGTGGCAAAGGTTTGACAATTGGATATCTAAGTACCGGTAAAATTGTTTCTCGGAAAAATGGTTTTTTGTATCGTTAGTCTTACATAGGGAATTTCCTTTCTAGGAATATACGGTGTTAGAGGCATATTAATACTTGGACCGGAGTGGACCTCCACTTCTTTTTTATTAATTAAATGTTTAGATTGGACCAGAGTTACTCTGCTCTTAAGTACCTTTTTGAAGGTACTTAATTGCACAGAACTTGTTATAATTGTATAAATAAGATGGTCAGCGTTATTTCATGGAACATAAGGAAATTGTGCCTGCAATACGGAAGTAGTTTGATTGACCCGGATGTCATGGAACATAATCGATATCTTAGTAGATATGCAGGATATTATTTCTCTGAATAAAATGTTGTCTGAAGTCAAGATCCACTATCCACATTATGATGCTATAAGTTCCACGTTTTAACCCATTACCAATCATTGACGGTTTAGGCATCTGTGCTCTTCGTGTGCACAAAATGATAAACGCAAATATGTGTTCAAATAATTTAAAAGAATAGTTTATGAGAGCGAAAAATAATTCAAAACAACGGTTGCTTTCATGTAGTCATAAGAAATTACATAGATTATACTTTTTTCGAATTGAAAAAATAAGATTAGGAAAATGGATATTTGGGATCTGAGTTTCCAAAAACTGTGAAGGTTTTAACTTGGTAAATTAGGCGTAGGCGCTTATTCCGAAACAAAAGTTATGAAGATAGTGGACGGATATATTCTAAATGAGATGGGTGTAATTAAAAAGATGGGTAGAACGTTCCAAATTTATATCACGTATTAATATACCCGAAATAATTGACCATCTTCAGGCATAATACTGTAATTTTACAAATTTTGAGTGATAATAAATATGAATTATCAGAAATTTAATACAAACAAAAAATTTGAAATAATTCATAACTAATATTTTCAATCCATATTTTTAATTCTACTCAAATTATTATGTTCCTGACCGAATATATGATCCATATATAGAAAACTAAGTAAACATCGGATGATCTCAAGGCGAGATAATGAATTTCAAAACGTCAAAAAATTATTATATTTTCTATTCGATGATATTTACTACATTAGGATTTCTTGGGGTGCTGATTTTAAATCGGCAATTATTTTTGGCTTTTCACGCCAATTTCATTTATAATGCTAGTTCACTTGAAAACGTAAGCATATTTTTAAATTTGCTTGTCGAGATTTAAATTATTGCTTAAAGAACGTCTAGTTTTCCTTTAATCTACATCCTAAAACAAATGAATTGAAAGATTGATGTCGATATTATTTTCGAAATTCGAGAAACGAAAAAGAGCATTTTCAACCTATTTTATTATATTTTTTAGCTCGTCAGGGCCATTAGACGAAACGCTCGGACACGTGTTGACTATTTTTTTATGCAAAGTCCCCATAGAAAAATTGGCCGTATAATTGAACGAAGAGAGTATAAAAATTTCATTTAAATAATAAATATTAATTAGCTGTTTTTGGTAACTAAAATGATCTAGAATTAAGTGGTTTTATTTTAATTCATTCATTTTGTTTATTGCATTCATGAAGGCTTGATATTAATGCGGAAACTATAGCAATATAGCTCATCTTTATATAGAAACGTATAAAAACCATTATGACCGAACTCGGACTATCTCACTGCAACATTAAAGCAATCAAAATAAAAAAAAAGAAGAAAAGAGTTGAAGTAATTGGGACAAGAAACCATAAGCGTATGAAAGAGTTAAAAGAGAGATGATGCTAAACGTGATCTGGATATAAAATACAAGGGCCCATTTAATGTAGTTTACTCGCTGTTTTACAGCAGCGCTTTTTATTGCCCTACAGAGTTGTCTCTGATATTTCCCAGTCATATTGTCCTTCCAACATCTCTCTTTTTACCAGTCCCTGGCAATAAACCTCAAATACTCAAATATCAGGATGATTATTTTCAGTTTTGAGGTTTTAAGGTTTTAGCGTATCCCTCCCTCCCTACAAGTGGAGGAAATTCGCTAATTATATCCGATAACGCCATCCGAAGGCGCCGATGTCCACGGTTCAAAATCCGAAAATCACGAACAAACCAGTGAACGAAATTTGTGTGTGTATGTATAAAATATATATATATATACATACACACACAAATTTGGTTATATATTCCACTTTTTCCTGTTTCGTTTTCTGGCAGGGGGTAGATAAAGCAGTAACACTCATGGTTCACATTTCCTACTTTATTTGGTATGTTTCGCCCGACATGTTTCGTGCCTTTTCGCACCTCTTCAAGGGCTTTCCGTATCAGGAAGTCCTCTCGTCATGTTGTCTAGCTTGAGACTGAATAAGCCCCTGAAGAGGTGTGACAAAGGCACGAAACATGTCGGGCGAAACATACCAAATAAAGTAGTAAATGTGAACCATATATATATATATATATATATATATATATATATATATATATATATATATGTGTGTGTGTGTGTGTGTGCTCTATAATACGCTTAAAAATGGATTGGTCTAAGGAATCCATTCTGGGAGGAGTC
Source organism: Gonocerus acuteangulatus (assembly GCA_946811695.1). NCBI lineage: Eukaryota > Metazoa > Arthropoda > Insecta > Hemiptera > Coreidae > Gonocerus > Gonocerus acuteangulatus. The sequence goes on along the minus strand of OX328132.1, from coordinate 111,436,009 downwards.
ATCCCACAGCGGTGAAGCTGAACTCTTATAAGCGCGGAAGATAGCAGAAGCTACTGAAAGCGCTTAGCGTGAAAAATACAAATTTGTTGTGAAGGAATTGGACGTCTTTTATTTTACCGATACTACAATGTCCTTCTAGATTTTTTGATTTGTAGCTTTTGTCAGGATTTTACATTTCATCCCGATAATAAGGTAGGATTGTAACGGAATATAGGATAAATACAAACTCTTTGGGAAACTACTCCAACTCAGAGACTAAATAAGGTATAAATATTCATTTTCCGATTTATTTTCTCAACCCGAATATATTTCTTAGGTCTTCGAATATTCCTGGAACTTTCTATATTCAAATTCACTTTTAATATATGCACATATTTATGAGAAATCCGATCCATCTCCCTTCAAGTTTCTTTGGGAAGTTTATTATCTTTCAATAAGGAAGAATGTGAGCATAAAATAACCGCATAATACACAAAGGATTGCTCATGATACAATGAAAATAAACATACGCATTCAAAAGCATCACGTTTTTATTTGCTTTTTGAACGAATGTCTCGCAATGTATTTCTCTTATCGATCTTTCTATCTATCTATCTATCTATCTATCTATCTATATATATATATATATATATATATATATATATATATATATATATATATATTAATTCTTGTGAAAGATGACCCGATATATATTTTCCACTTTTTCTTGTTTGTTTTTCTGGCAGGGGGTCGATAAAGCAGTACACTCTTTGTTCACAGTAACTGCTTTATTTGTTGTTTCGCCCGACATGTTTCGTGCCTTTTCGCACCTCTTCAGGGGCTTTCCTATGTAACAATATTTTTTGTAAATCCTAAACTTTAAATTGCTTACACTAATACACATATCCTGTCCCTAAATAATTTACATTTCAACATATAATATTTTAACTTAATCTTAATCCTACCTTATCAAGAAGTCCTCTCGTCATGTTGTCTAGCTTGAGTCAGGCGTATGTAAATTATTTAGGGACAGGATATGTGTATTAGTGTAAGCAATTTAAAGTTTAGGATTTACAAAAAATATTGTTACATAGGAAAGCCCCTGAAGAGGTGCGAAAAGGCACGAAACATGTCGGGCGAAACATAACAAATAAAGCAGTTAATGTGAACAAAGAGTGTACTGCTTTATCGACCCCCTGCCAGAAAAAAAAACAAGAAAAAGTGGAATATATATATATATATATATATATATATATATATATATATATATATATATATATATATATATACACGGTGAATGTCAATAGTGATGATACTCTCAGCATATTTAAAATAAGTATTTTTTTAAGGATCAACATATCAGTAACAATAAAATATACTCAAAAATTTATTTTTTTTATTTTATATTATTTTATTTTATTTTTTTTCTCACTTAATGTTGTTTAACCATAATTTTTAACGGCTAACATTTTTATTCCCTAGTGTAGTGAGTGTGGCGGTGCACAACTAAACTAAATAGTAAATTATTACGCAATTACTCGAAAGTTTTTCAATGTTTTATTTGTCACACTTAGATTATTTGTTTTGTTTTTTTATACTTCTCTTCTTTAGATTACTTCTATTTCTATTTTATAATTAGATGTATATGTAAGATCATATCAATGTATAAGTGCATATAACTATGTATGTATAGGTGCATAAATATTTGTGATATTCAATGTATATGTATAATTCCAATGGCATTGTTGTGTTTATAATGTAAATTGTATGTTGTATATGTAAAATTATATCAATGTATAAGTGTATACAATTTTACAATGTATACAATACAATGGTTCAGTGTAGCCAATTTTTCTTGAACAAAACTTTTGACCTTTTGACCAAAATTTGAATTTTGACCTAGCCTAGGAGATTTCCCGTATCAAGGCACCTGCGTGCCAAGTTTGGTCAAAATTGGTCAAACGGTGTAGATTTGTATAAGGAACAAACAGACAAACAAACAAAAAAAAAAACAGACAAACACGTGATTTTTATATATATAGATTTACTACCTAGACTGTTCTATGCTCGAACATTTTTCCTAAATCTTAAATTTAAAAAATTTATCTGTATGTATTTACAAAATCTTGCTCTAGTATTTTTTTGTTAAAAATTATCAATGTATAAGTGTATACGTATAACTATGTATGTAGAGGTGTATAACTATTTGTAATATTTAATGTATATGTATAATTCTCATGGTATATTTGTGTTAATAATTATGTAAATATTATAAATGTTATGTATATTGAGCGAATCGACTTCGTAGCGGATGCTAATCAATAAAAATAAATAGTCAAATTGGCATATAAGTAAAAATAATGCATTTATTTGAATAAAATTTGCTACAAAAATACTTTCTGTGTGCCTAGTTCGAATCCAGCAGAATCCTCCTACCGAGTTTTTATGCGCGAAAAAAATCCTAACACATACGTTTTTGTGGTGCTATTGGCCATAGTAGTCGACGCACCATAAAAATAATAATAAAAAAAAAACATACGTTTATGTGTTACTACGCTTCTCCGTACACATTGTATATGTACTTGGATATGGGTAACCCAATAAAACTATTTCCAACGCATCTATTCGAAAGCTTATTAAATTCCCAACAAATAACATTTTAGTGCTATTTTTGATAGAGTGATCTCATTCGGAAAAATTGAGTAATTCCCGCTTAGGATACCTTTGGTTTCCGGTTGTACTACCTGACATCTTGTTTCACTTTGAGGTTTAATTTTTCATGTGTTTACTTTTTTCAGGTGGGCCTTGGAGCCCACAACTTCTAGAGTAATTTTCTCCTGTGTGCTTTATTAAAAAAAAAAAAAAAAAAAATCTTTCATTTTGCGCTTATTATAGATGAAAAGAGACTGTTTGGGGGAAAACTTGAAAACATACTTATTCATTATAAGCACTAAAGAAAATACCTTGTTCTCACTCAACTTCTCAGATTTCTGACATTTTCGGCTAAATGTTTAATTAAAAAATCTGTACATTATTTATATTGGAGTTTTTTTTTTAATTTATTGTTTAGTATATTCCTGTATTTGGGGGAAAAATAAATATAACGGCATTTAGAGAACTAAATACTTACCCAGGAAGAGGCTTTTGGAAACCGCAAAAAACATGTATTTGCAGGTAAACAAAACATTTTTATCGGCATTATGTTAGTGGTGAAAGTATTTCTCACAAATAATTTTTTTTAAATATTTTATGTACATATATATTTTTGCAAGAAGAAAGAAGGGGTACAGAAACCCCCCTAGGCCATCCTAGGGTTATGCCATCCTAGGGTTTCTTTTCTACGCTTTCCAAATAAGACAAGGAATATAAACGGAATCAAGCTACGATAGCTCCTTTTTATAGAAATTATTTCGTTATTTTATGAATGTATAGGGCAACGCCCTGTGAATGAAAAATAATATTATCTTTATTTTCCTTATTGGGAGCGTTCGCTTGGAGGTAGGTCGAGGGGGGAAAGGCGGATGAATGGATGGACACTAACAGGTTGGCGGCATTGAATTGTGAGTCGAAGAACCTTCAAAAAATTATCGATGTCCATAAATAGCGAGGCACAGGAAGGTGTGGGGGGATATTTGGCAGAGAGTGTCCCAGATTTAAGGGGATTCTTTCTACTCCTCTCTAGAGGGCAATAAAAAACCCATTCACACAATTTTTATATATCAATATCTGTTACCCGGTGTGCCATGCTAAACCTACTTTCTGTCTATGACTCTCCCCGTATCAAGAGCTACTTGATCAAAATCGGTCAAACGGTGTGAATTTGTTTATATCTGTCTAGTAGTTCATAATGCGACCGGCAGAGGCCAGCACCTCAGCACTTCATATAACAGCCAACAGAGGCCAGTAGAAGCTTGCGAGTAAGATAGCTCTTATTAAAGTAAGGCCAGCGCTCCTTAGTTAGACAGTGACTGTTGAAATAAAATTGAAATAAACTGCATTACATGATTACATAATGATGTCAAGTCATCAATGAGTTTTAGTTATTCTAATTATCAGGAACATCAACAAATAAATTTGAGACCTTATTCAAAATGGCCGTCACAATCTGAATGGTTCAGCCAATTTTTCTTGAACAAAACTTTTGACCTTTTGACCAAAATTTGAATTTTGACCTAGCCTAGGAGATTTCCCGTATCAAGGCACCTGCGTGCCATGTTTGGTCAAAATTGGTCAAACGGTGTAGATTTGTATAAGGAACAAACAGACAAACAAACAAAAAAAAAAACAGACAAACACGTGATTTTTATATATATAGATTTACTACCTAGACTGTTCTATGCTCGAACATTTTTCCTAAATCTTAAATTTAAAAAATTTATCTGTATGTATTTACAAAATCTTGCTCTAGTATTTTTTTGTTAAAAATTAATTTAAGGTCTTCGCATCTACGGTTAAAACAAATAATAAAATAAGTACGTTATTTGAATAATTTTAAAAATCTCTCAATTTACATTTATCAGTATATATTTGAAACACAATTCATTTTTTCACAAGTAATGAATAAAAAAAAAAAATATATGTGAATTCTTTATAATGAGGTGTAGATAGTTAGCCGTCGAGGTGATAAGCAATCAGGGATTAGTTGGGATTCGGCTAGGAAAACATTAACTCGATTTTCGAAAAATTTATATTAAGGACGTTTCGGCTACTCTTTGGTAGCCTTCTTCAGCTAAAACACCACCACCGACATTCATTGGTATTTACTAATTTTTTTTTTTTTTGCTATTGCTTTCTTTTTTTTCATATTTGTGATGAATTTATGTAGAGATGAAAATGTATTTTGTAGAATTATTATGTTCTCATGTTTATAATTATTGTTTGAATTATATTGATATATCTTGCATGTTTCTATATCCGTGTTATTTTTAAAATAAACATCTTTATTCATCTGTATTAATTGAATTATGGGCATTTTGGAAGTTGTTCTCTGGCATCAAATATTTTCGTATGGAGTGGGATTTGTAGGTACTCTTATTCATACGAGAATGCTTAAAAAAATCTAGAAATTGTCGTCTATTGAATATCCACATGTTTAAGTATATCGATAAATTTTTATTAGCACACTATTAAAATACCCTCTTTCAAAATAGCTTTTTGATTATTACTTAAATGTTTACCTCGACCTCCCAGCTAAATTAAAGCTCTTCCAGTTCTGCACTTAACGCCGAAACTTTTCTTGATCAACAGCAGTTGTATATAGCCATTCTAAACTAACTCCTGTTACGCTCTATAGTACTAGAGAAAAACAAGCCTTTCATGCCGCTTTTTCTAACAACAAAAAACGTCAAACGGTAAGCTGCCAGGAGTAGGCAGAAAGATGAAAGAATTCTAGAAGAAATTGCAGTCCGTAATAGTAGAAAAAAAAAATCAAAAGTTAATGAAGCGTCTTGCTTGTTTGTTCCCTTTGAAGAAACGCCCGAGGCTCTTAGCTTTCCCGTTACAGCAGCTCAGTTCCAGCCAAACTTTTCCCATTATCCATGTCCTCTGGTATATTGGCCCCTATCCGAGTATAAACCTCTCCATGTCCAAGTGTATTGGCTTCTTTTTCGAATAAAACGCCCTCCATGTCCTAGTATAGTGACTCCATTTTCACATATTAGACTTTCATGGCCGCGTAAATTGGATAATTTTTTCGAATATATGCCCCTCCAAGTCAACAGATATATTGGCTACATTTTTCGAACATAACCCTCTCTAAGTCCAAGTATATTGGCTCCTTTTTCGAATAAAATGCCCTCCATGTCCTAGTATAGTGGCTCCTTTTTCGGATATAACCCTTTCATGACCGAGTATATTGGCTAAATTTTTCGAATGTAACTCTCTCCGTTTCCTAGTATATTGGATCATTTTTCTAAATTGATTCTTCCCCAAGTCAACAGATATATTGGCTAAATGGTTCGGATGTAACCCTCTCGTAGTACATTTTCGTACAACGAGCAATTAAAAAAATAACAAGAAATAAAAAACCTAAAGGAAACAGACAAAAATAACCGTTTAAATAAACGAAATCAACGCCTTCAAAGTTTTACGCACTTATTTCCCCCTATGCGACCGTCCCTTAAAAACTTACTTCAAAAACGTTTTTATAGTAAACTTATTAAGCCTTCGAACGCCTCCCGATTTACCAAGATTGCCCACCGTTTTCGATAAAGTTAAAAAAATATGAGAAAATCCTAACTCCGCATGTCTTAATCATTTTTATTCTCGAATACTTTCACATCTCCAAATGTAACCAAAATTTAATTATCGTAGTTTCGATGAATTTCAAACATGTAGAAAATAATGCAAATGAATCCAACGATTCTAAACACCCAAACAGAAAATTAATTAGAGAACTAGCTTAATTCAGTTTCCTCTTTACTTATATCGTCTTGAAAATGGTTTTATTTGTATCCGTGAACCAGGAATATATATATATATATATATATATATATATATATATATATATATACACGAGGTAAGGTCCATAAGTTTCCGGCCTGTCCTGCTTCCCCTCCTTCAAACGTGCCGGGACCTGCACGCCTATGCAGTTCCATGCCTGCTCACTCCATACCCATCGCCCGCACTTCCTCAATCTTGTCAGTCAGTGTCCAGCCTTGGAGGAAACTCCCCATTTTTACCATGTTCAAACTCGAGTACCGTGCGGTAATTAAATTCTTTTGAAAAGAGGGTCTTACTCCTGCGCAAATTAAAGAGCGCTTGGATTGTGTATACGGGCAGTCCTTCCCCTCGTATTCCACAGTGAAAGAATGGGCAAAATTATTTAAGTTAGGGAGAGAAAGTCTAGAAGATGACCCACGTCCCGGTCGCCCATTGGAAGCTGTCGCTGCTGAAACAATCCAACTTGTGGAATCTGAATTGCTGTCTGACCGGCGACTAAAAACCAAGGAAATAGCAGAGAGGTTAGGGCTTTCAAAAACAAGTGTTTTGAGGATCATCAAAGAACATTTGCATATGAACAAGGTTAGTGCAAGATGGGTTCCAAAAATTCTTTCAGCTGCTCAAAAACAGGAACGAGTTCACTGCTGCAATGAATGTTTACGCGAGTATAATGCCAACCCAAGGAATTTTTTGGACTCAATTGTAACTGGGGATGAGACAATGGTTCTATATTATGACCCACTCAGCAAAAGAGAGTCCATGGAATGGAGAAAACCAGGAGAAGCGCCTCCTTTAAAGGCAAAAGTCACGCAGTCATCAAAAAAGGTAATGGCACCAATTTTTTGGGACTGTAAAGGAATACTACTGATAGATTTTAAAGAAAGAAATACCACAATGAATGGTGAGTATTATGCAGCCCTACTTCACCGGTTATGAGACGCCATTATAGAGAAGAGGCGAGGGAAGTTAAGCAGAGGTGTCCGCCTCCTTCACGACAATGCCTCTATCCACACAGCATTGATTTTCAAGGCCGCTGTAAAGGACTGTGGATTCCAAGAAATCTCTCATCCACCCTACAGCCCAGACTTGGCCCCTAGGGATTTCTACCTTTTCTCAAAGTTAGAATCTGACCTTCGTGGAAGGCGACTTAACACCGACGAAGAGCTCCAAGCAGCAGTGGAAGAACATTTTTTTAACAAAGAAGAAAATTATTTTTTTCACGGTATAAAAATGTTGCCAAAGCATTGTATTAAGTGTGTTGAACTTAGAGGAGAATATATTGAAAAACAGTAAAACCAGTTTTTTTCTTTCACCTTTCCTTCTATCCCAGGCCGGAAACGTATGGACCTTACTACGTATATATATATATATATATATATATATATATATATATATATATATATATTTGAAAAACAGTTATTTTCGTTATCTATGGGTTCTGAGGGGACGAGGTTAGCTCAGTGGTAAAGCACTGGACGTGCATGGGTTGAATTCGGCCTCCCTGGCCGTCCCTAGGCCAACCTAACCTTTAATTAATTTAATAATGGGTACCTTGGGTGCTAATGACTCTAGCAGTCGAAGCAGCCAAGGGGAAAATCAGGTGGCCGGAGCATAGTACTGACCACACTATCTCCCTAGTGTGCCGTATGGTCATGAATCAGATTTCTCTATAGTATCTGCCCCTCAGGGCCCTCGTGGCCTGTTACGGGACTGTTTTTTTTTCTTTATGGCTTCTGAAACGTGAAATTGTTTAGTCACACTTCCGGATTGCGTCATAAGGTCAACCTCATAAGTGGGTTTGACTCCCTGGTCAAACCCACTTATAGGGAGGAATCGCGCAAAAAGGCCAATATTTGCTTTACTTTAACCGCCAATAACTGATGTTAAAACAGAAAAGTTATGTATATCATAGAATTATATGACCATCCCATAAAATATTAGATACTCTTGTTTATTCATATTTTTCTCAAAATGAGGTCTCCTGACACAGACACTTATTACAAAGAACTTCTCTATTATATTTTATTCTCCCATAATAATGAAAATTTATAGGGAAAATTTGAGAATTCTTGTAGTTCTTGGAGGAGTCAGGAAAATTTATTGGTTCCAACTTTTCTTCGGGACTAAACTTGTAACTTTCATGGCTGTTTTAAAACAATAATTTTACCACGTCGGTGGAAGCTCAAGGGCGAAGAACATTAATGGTATCACCGCAACAACGCCAACGGAAGTATAAAATGAAAATAAATGAATAATAACCGAAAAATTTATTCAAAACAAATGTACATACATAAAAAGCTTGCTAAAGAAATATAAAATATGTAACTACATGTGCATTGGGTAATTATAAATAGAAATATAAAACAAAATGTAAAATATAACCATTGCCAGAAGATTCCGACAATGGCTTAAAATGAACATCATAGAAACTGTATTGTTCTAATGATACTTATTTTATTAAACAAACAATTTGTAAAACTATTCATTTTTTATGTTATTCATTTCTTCGGTTTTCCCCAATTCCTCGATAAAAGTTGTTCGGCATTCAAATATTGAGCCTACATGCGCCATCTAGATTCAAGAGATCAATATCGCTCGGAGAGTTAAGAGCTATTTTACGTGATATGGGCCTGGTGAGTTTGTGTGATTCACATACGCAAACATCTATTATTTGTGACTTCTGATCAAACACAAGTATTTTTATTAAATTAAAATTTATAATCAATTACTGAAATAATTAAATGATATTGGTTATTAAATATTATAGAAATATTAATTTAATTAATTTTAATGCAAAATTATTTGTTATTGTTTTTTATTTTTTATGATTCATTCATTCGTTCTTTTCCCAATTTTTTTTATTTTATTATATTTTTTATTAATATTTCTTTGAAAATGTGTATCAATTGATTTAATTTATACAATTTCTGAATCTTTGAAATATTTCTTCAAAACTTTTTTCATCAAAATTACCCTTTTATAATATTTATGATAATAGAATTATTTTTATATATATATAAAATATTTATACAATTCCAAGTCAAGCATATCAAAGTTAATTTTGATAGAAAAAAAGTTTAATTTTCCTTGGAAATGCTAAACCTATAACAGGCCAAGGTGAATATTGTGAACACATTTTATAGAAAATTTGGTTATCACCATAGACATGGCACAAAATAAAAATCGATAAAAGGCAAATAGAAGTATACCCTGGCAAAAAAATATTTATGATGAATAAATGAAATAAGATAAAAGAAACAATGAATTAAAAATGTTTGTAATATATAGTAAGTAGTAGGCCAAAACCAAAATAGCTTAGGCTACATTTAGTACCATTTTTGAATAGAATAAAAAAAAAAATATATATGAACTTCATTTCTATTTTAGTAATAAGTATCTACGCACTTATTGAGAAACCAAGGTATTTGAAGAAGAGGGATTTAAACATTTGGAAAGAAATATTAAGTGTTTTGGTTTTTTCTTGTTTTTTTTTTTTTTTGCATCTGCATCAAGGCCACTAGTGCCTTCAGGTTGGATGAAAATTTAAGGCTTTAGCCACTAGGAGGCCCAGAATTGATATTTCTTGAATATTTTGAAAGTTTTATCGGTTTACAGCATGCATTAGGGGTATTGTAGGACACAATTGATGTGAGGAAAGGAGCCGTAAGAAAAAAGGAGCGTTCACGGGTTGGAGACTGCTAGCGGGCTACGGGGCTCCATTCCCTAGCTGTCAGGGAAAATGGGAAAGAAAGAGCTTTTTTCAGGCCCTTCCCAAGCAGTGATCTATTTCCTTGTCCCAAAACCTGGGTCCTTCCATCCGAAATTGGAGGCCAAATGTGTAGCGTTCTTGGCTGATAAGTGGTCTTCGGCTCGCTGGAGTATCATCTTATAATGGTCTTGAGAATGATTTCAAGCACAAACCACTTTTAAAAATAAATTATGTTAATGTGAAGTAGCTGGCCGAAGCTGGCTGATGCTTTATCAGGGACAATGGAAGCAACATTCTTATTTCCTTTCCTCTAATACTGTTTGCCATCTTATGGATATTTAATGGCATGGATTGGCTCCCTTGTACAGTCGTATTATGCTTTTTGACAAGGGGACTTTTAGCCCAGTATATAGAGTCGTCAGAATGGGGTCGAGGTAACATAATTCCACCACAAGATTTTTTTTTTTTTTTTTTTTATAATATCGTTAGGTATAGTGTGAGAATGCTGAAACCAAGTTTTCGACCTCGAAAGCCGGGAAGAGAACTTTTGGCAGGCGAAAAACCGCGAACTTTTAGCACTGTATTTCAGATTTTCTTCATTTACTTCAAATAGGGAACATTAAATTCTGCGTCCAATGAAATTTCACATCGTCTTATTTTGGCTCGATTGTAATTTAAACATTTTATTATTGGTTAATAGAGTTTTTGAGCTTTTTGGACTCAGTTATTGATGCTCTTCAACTTTTAGGGAGAAGGGGATATCAAAAGAATTGATGAATCCAAGTTTTAACTCGTTAAAAGTCGGCTCACCACACTTTTTCGCAAAATTGAAAAATATGTTTTTTGCAAAAAGTTTGTTTTTTCCCTATTTGCAAGTTTTTTTACCCAAAATCAACGGTTTACAAGTAAATGAAGAAAATCTGAAAAAAGTGCTGACATTACGTGGTTTTTCGCCTGCCAAAAGTTCTCTCCTTGGCTATCGAGGTCGAAAACTTGGTTTCAACATACTCACACCACGCCTAAAGATATTATAAGATAGTCCGACTCGCAGGAACTGCGTCATCATAGCACGGTTCGGCTCTTATCCCTAGTCTAATTTGGAGAGATTAAAATAGAAACAGTTATTATTTTGGTTCGACCTTTCTTGAAAAGGTTTTATGATCTTACTTGAATGAGTCGGCCAACTCCAGAATGGCCCGCGCATAAAGGAAGTTGGAAAGCCTTCGAATCTCTCTCTTTGAAAGCTATATTTCTAACAATAAATTGTTTTTCTCATTCCAATTAATCTGCTTTATTGTCAAATACATTATCCAACTATAAGCAATTAAAAAATAACAAGGAATAAAAACAGACAAAAAGAACCGTTCGAATATACGAAATCAATTAATTCAAAGTTTAAGCACTTATTTCTCCGATTGACATCGCCTAATCAAAACTTTCTTCAGAACCTTTTCTGTAGAGCATTTAGTAAGATTTCGAATGGTAAACTTCCGTTTATCAAGATTCTCAACCGTTTTCGAGATATTAAGGAAAGTATACGAAGTTCCCAAAGCTTTTCATGTCTGTTAATAAAATATTTTATTCTAACCCTGCCTTAACTCCAAACGTAACCAAAATTTCAACATATTAGTTTTGATGAAATTGGAACATGCAGAAAATGTTTCAACTGAATCCTATGATTCTAAGTACCCAAACCAAAAACGTTATTCAACAACTATTTCCCAATTTTCTCGAAAATGGATAAAGCTATCGCCTTAAAAATGGTTTCATTCGTTTTCCTAGGCCAAGAAGTTCATAAAAAAGTACTTGCAAGTATATGAAATAAGCGGAACGATTTTTTTCGCGCGACATTCGCTCCAAAAACCATGTTCCGGGGGCGGATTTTGCTGGTTAACGAACTTGACCTTTCAAATTAGACGAAAGATTTTTGTACCAAATTTCATCAAAATCGGACCATTATTCGCTGTGCTAGACCGCGAACAAATATATATATACATATACAATTTTGAACCACCGTTATTTTCGTTCTCTAGGGGTCTCTGAAACGCAAAATTTTCCCTATGGAGGGAGGGAGGAACCGCGCTAAAAAAAAAGTCTTGTGGGGGAATTATTGTTAGCTTGAACAACTCTATCTATTGAGCAATTTACTTGCTGGGAGCTTTTCGAGCGGAATCTAAAGTTGTCGCTAAATAATGACACTCAAAAGCTTCCGGATTTCATTGGATAGGTGTTTACATTCTTCACAAAATATACACTATATTTCTCACAAGCTTTCCAACTAGGATAAAAAACGCGCGAAGATCACGCAGTTCCTTCTATTTGGAATCATAATACCCTGAGGTTATACTAGAAGACTATAAGTAAACATCTCCTAGAACAGCAGATCTTGGCGGTGTATTAAATTTTATGGCGTAGATATATCTTTTGAAACCGGGTAACTGTCTTTTTACGAGCTATTTGGCCCTGTTCTATCCTATAACCTTGTCTATTCTGATATATAACAAAGAAATTAATGGCCCTTCCAGAAAGGAACGTTATGGTATACCGAGTTCGTAAACAGTTTTTCTTAAATCCACTCCAATAATTACTTTTTAGCGCGGTTCCTCCCTCCCCCATAGGGAGGAACCCCGCTTATAAGGTTGATACAATGAAACAATCCGGAAGTGCCGACAACAAAATTTCGCGTTTCAGAACCCCTAGAGACCGAAAATAACGGTGGTTCAAATTTGTATATATATATATATATATATGTATATATTTATATATATATATATATATATATATATATATATATATATATATATATATATATATATTTGTCTGTTCGCTCTCTAGCTCGAAGACGAATGGTCCGATTTTGATGAAATTTGGTACAAAAATCAGTCGTCCAATATGAAAGGTCAAGTTCGTTAACCAGCAAAATCCGCCCACTGGAAGATGGAGTTTGGGGCGAAATTCGCGCAGAAAAAATCGTAACGCTTACGTTTTTGAGTTCATAAGCTTGTAAGTACTCTTTTTATAGGCTTCTTGGGCTAGGAACACGAATGAAACCATTTTCAAGGCGATAGCTTTAACCGTTTTCGAGAAAATTGGAAAAATAGTTTTTGAATACCGTTTTTAATTTGGGTACTTAGAATCATGGGATTCAGTTGAAACATTTTCTGCATGTTCTACTTTCATTAAAACTAATATGTTGAAATTTTGGTTACGTTTGGAGTTAAGGAAGGGTTAGAATAAAATATTTTATTAACAGACATAAAAAGTTTTGGTAACTTTGTATATTTTCCTTAATATCTCGAAAAAGGTTAGGAATTTGGTAAACGAAAGAATACCATTAGAAAGCTTACTAAATGCTCTACAAAAATGGTTCTGATGAAAGTTTTGATTAGGCGATGTCAATCGGAGAAATAAGTGCTTAAAACATTAAAGTAATTGATTTTGCTTATTCGAACTGTTCTTTTTGTCTGTTTTTATTCCTTGTTATTTTTTAATTGCTTATAGTTGGATAATGTATTTTACAATAAAACAGATTAGGCAAAATAAGAAAAACAATTCATTGTTAGAAATATAGCTTGCCAAGAGAAAAAGATTCGTTGACGTCTTTTGAATATTTTCAATTGCCTTTATGCTGTTGGTTTTTTTATTTTATTTTTTAATTGATTTTATCTGTAGAATTATTACTATAGTAAAAGAACACAGGAATGTGTGAAAATATTTGATATTTTCCAATTCATTGAAACGTATGAAATGAAGTATCGGTAGAAGAGGATTCTAGGGTCTTGCGGACCTGACCCCAGGTATAGCCAGCCATAAAACCCTTTGAACAAAGGCCGAGGAAAATATTATCTGTTTCTATTCTATGCTTTTCAAATGAGAATAGGGATATGTACAGGAACCGGGGTCTCCCGTGGTCTAATGGCTAGCGCCTTGGATTCATAAGCGGGAGATGGTGGGTTCGATTCCCAACCTCCGGCAGGAATTTTATCATCCCACGGCTCGCTGGTGAAATTCCTCGCTACACCCTGGATGTCGGCGCTAATGACCTAGATGTAGATGTGCCGTAAAAAAAAAAAAAAAAAAAAAAAAAAAAAAAAAAAAAAAAAAAAAAAAAAAAAAAAAAAAAACTGGAACCGCGCTAAGATGACGCAGTTCCTGCGAGTCGGACTTTTTTTATTTATCACACATGTGGTGTTCGCCGAAAAGAAGTACATAGTGTTCGAAAACAAGTTTTCGAGAAAAACACGTTTAAAGTTTCGCAGTGTATTGCTACTATGTAGAAGCCTTTAGTGGTGCGTCAGGTTTTGATATCATTGGTCAGGGTATCTGTGACGTCAGCAGCCAAATCCGTAGTACAGCCAAAGCGAAGGAGAAACGGAAACTCTAGCTAGGAAAAAAACATAGTAAAAAAGCAAAAAATTAAAAATTTCTGATTTTTAGTTCAATTTGCGATATTTTTGTTATTCAGGAGGGATTTTAAATAATTTATTATAATTTCTAGGAATATCTATATTCTTAAGAAACGCTTATCATTTTTTGATTATTAATTTTCAGGTTTTGCCATTAAGGAAAACTTAATCAATGTTTTTTTAATGTTACATTACTTTTTGAAACATCTTCCTTGATTTTTTTTTTTTTTTTTTTTTTTTTTTTTTTTATACTAAATTATGATAAAATAAACAAAACCAAAAGTATCCTGATTTCGAATTTAGACACTCTGAAGCCGCTTTTTAATGAAAAGTAGGTGAAACTAATGAAAAAAAAATGTTGCCTTTTGTAAATTTTAGTGTATATTTGAAGTGACTCACTATGTACATTTCTGCAACGAATGGTAACGATTAAAAAATACAGGTGTAAATACTTTTTCCTAAAGTTTGACGAAGTTCAAGTGAAAGAGCATTCTTTCAAGTGACTGAAACAATCGTTAAGCCAAACCTCGTTTTTACACACAATGTACCACAAATGCGTACAATTTCGAGCCAATTTACAGGCAAACACTCATCTTTGTATGCTCTTCAAATATATTTTCCTAGAATAAATTAAACTTCTGTAAGTTCTTTTAATTTTCTATTTTTTTGTTACGTAGGGTGTGGTAAATGGAAGATGATTCATATCGACGAATCCTTAATTGCTCCACATTCAACGTAATAAACATTTCTCGTCTGTCTTCATTTCTGCTTCAGCGCTTTCCATCAATTCAATATATACCCATTGTCTCTCTTGGTATACTATAATTACTATTATTATTATTAATATCCTACGAAAATAATACGTCTAATAACGTATTCACGTAGAAATATCAATACCTTAAAAAGGTCTTTTCCTGGAATTTGCGCAAGATATTGACGAGGGTAAAACCTGAACGGGCACAGAGTCTCTCAGACAATCTTCCGACACAAAAACTCCGACTAAATGACTCCAAACACGCAAACCCTGAGCCAGCACATTTCAGCTAACATAATGGGAGCAAAACCTTTCAAACTGTGTGTATATATATTGTTTAGTCACTTCGAATTCTCATCAAAATCTTTTATTTAGGTCTCGACATGTTTCTTGTCACCAGAGCCCTCATTAGGAGCAACTTACGCACCTCATTCCAGCCAAAACTTAGAAAGAACCTCCATAAAACGAAATTAACTCGTTTTGAAAGAACTATTCAAATAAATGAACGACTGAGATTATTACTTTTAATATCGACTATTAAATTGAGATACAGGAAACCCTTGGATTTTGGATCTTGGGTGTTGAAAAACGAGATGAGGGTTAGAATATTTTTCCACTTGTTCCACATGTATTCATATTAAGATATATAAATTTTGTTTAAGTTTTCTAAAGAGGATGGAATAAAAAAAAATCATGGTAACAAAGTATTTTTATATATTTTGCAATATATTTCAGAAATGCTTAAGAAATCGTTAGGTATATGTGGAATGTGGCCATTTGAAAGCACAAAAACTTTTCTAAAGAATATGGACAGCCGCCTCAGTTTTTCAAAATGGTAAAGGAAGCTTTGGAAGTGTTGTTTTCGTTCCATTGTAATATTATGATTTTTTGTTCTAAACTTTCCAAACCCCAGTGATAATAATTATACAGAAACACGCAAGGATGACGATTTTCATGCGAATCGTTTGCGTTTACTTCTAATTAAATGGGCATTCGTGTAAGACATTTTAAATTCGTATCTAATTCATTACATTGGATTTCTATATGTGTCAAGAACCTAATAATAGGCTCTCATTTTGGCAATTCCAACACGGCCAGTTTTCGTTAACTTACATACGGCCGTGGCCGCTTTATGTTACATAGAGTTCATAAAAACCCGATACTTTTAAGTAATCAGCGTTTATAATAATCCTGAGTCGTTACCCTAAGGGCCTGAATCTTTAAATGTTCGACATTTTATAATAAATCAGATCGTTATAGTGGCCATGATTAAACAAAACTGGCCAAGTTGGAATTGCAAAAATAAATGAGAGCGTAGTATATGTTTCTTGACAAGGTATTAAGAGCCTAAAACTTGCCCCAATATTATGATATCATAACTTTCATAGGTAAACTGTTTTTTAGAGGGTCATGCAACTGGGCCTCTTTTTTTCAAAGTTAGTTTTTTGGGGGAGATCAATGGTTTTTTTAGCGAATTTTGAGTTGGGACCGTCGATGTTTGGCTTGAGGAGGATGACACGGGAACATATATATATATATATATATATATATATATATATATATATAAGTATGTATATATTTTTGGATGGAACGGCATTTTTCTCCAGCGGTAGTACTCCTCCTCACTTCTTCCAGGAATATTTCGATGAGTTCATCTCCATCGTCTTCAGCCAGGTTATTAATGTTTCTTCCTCGGTGGTTACCGAGGATATCATCCCTGTGACGAAAAATAAACATCTAGCATATATATATATATATATATATATATATATATATATATACAGAGTGACCCTAAAGTAGTGGTTAAGCTTCAAGGTATTTATAGGGAATGCGGTTCTGAGCAAAAAAGGCATCATGGGTGTGGAATTGCATCCAGGAAGCGCTGGAGCTAAGAACCTGCTAAATCACCTTCTTCAGACTCTAAATTCCGGTAATTTTTAAACATGTGGTGTTAGAGGATTAAGCTTCAAATAAATGTTTTAGCAGGCCACTAAATTCCGCACATTTTAGTGATGATTAGTACGTAGTAATTTCGGGGAAAATCTATTTCAACGTTTCAGCTTACTCTTTGCAGCTTTCTTCCGCTGCCAAATTGTCGGATTATGTTATGGTTCATAGCGTTAGCCAACACAACCCAACTAAAATGAGTAAAAAACTGCAGTGTTGTCAGTATTTCTAATAAGAGCTCGGGCGTGGTCAGTAAGCTGTCAAACCAAATATTAGGATTTGAAAAGTAACATTTATTTGCTTACATCAATGGAAATGAAATTAAAGGCAAGGCGCATAAAAGCCAATATGGACACTTAAAGGATCCCCGCATTCCGAAGCGTAGGGCGTTAATTAATTATCTATTCCATAAACAGGTTAAGCATAAAGGTACGGATGGATTATTTAATACGTGGGATAAGACAGGATTAATTCGCTCCACATCAATTTCTCGGCTGGGAGCAATATAGGTGGTAAGATGAGGAGAGCTCAGCTAACCGCACTGCTTCTTGGGTATTTGCGGTAAGCCCAGGATGGGGCGTTGCTATTTTGATTTCCACATCAGCACATCACATAGAATGAGGGATATTCTCGCTGCACATCACATTTTAGCCTGCTATATATCTCTTAATTACATCAACACTATAGCGGGTTTTAACCTTTTAGTAGGCGCCTACATAGGAACCTTGAATAATTCTGTAGCTGTCTACAACAGTTGGGCAAAATTCAATAAATTTTATATTCAATAATCATTCAAATACATTTTTATTGAGTAAGAATTTATACATTGATTAAGTTATTCATACAATGATTTTTTTATTCTATAAATAACAGGGTTGGTTCATTATTCAATACATTTTAATTGAAAACGGATTTATTTAGTTAATCATGCATCACGAATAATACATTATTTCTCAATGAATAATAATGTTAACGAATTATGGTCTCCCATACTTACGATTAACTTACTTTATTCATCCCTGGGCCACTTCCGAATTGATCTGAGTCACTTCCGTACTATGAAAAATTAGAACTGTGATTGTACTGTGTAACTGTGATTGTACGTAAGAGCTATTTTTTTTTTTTTTTTTTTTTTTCTACGGCGCATCTACATCTAGGTCATTAGCGCCGACATCCAGGGTGCAGCGAGGAATTTTACCAGTGAGCCGTGGGATGATAAAATTCCTGCCGGAGGTTGGGAATCGAACCCACCATCTCCCGCTTATGAATCCAAGGCGCTACCCCCGGGAGACCCCCGTAGGAGCTATTGTTCATATGTATAGTCATATTACGCATGGAACTTATATTGTACATAAAAACTTTTGCGATCATGTATAGTCATATTGTCCATAGGAACTATTTTCTACGTTATCTTTATTTTTATATGTTTGTTCTTAGAAGTTATTTTTAGTTTTATCTGTTTGTTATTCACAAACATATATATATATATATATATATATATATATATATATATATATATATATATATATAAGTATGTATAAAGGATGGAACGGCATTTTTCTCCAGCGGTAGTACTCCTCCTCACTTCTTCCTGGAATATTTAGATGAGTTCATCTCCATCTTCTTCAGCCAGGTTATTAATGTTTCTTCCTCGGTGGTAGTATTAATGTTTGTTCTTAAACATGTATTGTTCTTAGAAGTTATTTTTACTTTTATCTGTTTGTTATTCACAAACTAATTATATAATTAGATAGATACGTACTATAATATAATTGGATTCATAATTATTATGTAATATGTTATTTATTGAGGATTTACAATTATTATATAAGATATTAATTACTATGGATTTATAATTATTATGTAATTGGACGAATATGTATTTCCATTTTATATCTGTATCTGGGCTGTCAATGCGGGGTGCTCATAAATAAATTATATATATAAAAACACATACAAAAAAAAAACAAAAAAACTCTACAATGGCGATTTCGAATCTTAAGAAATAAGTGCTTAAAACTTCGAAAGTGTCGAGATGGGAATTTTCAACGGTTCTTTCTTTTTATTTTCGCTGTTTTTCATTGTTTTTTGTTTTTTTTTATTTTCTTATTGATGCTAGAAGTAAAATGAATTTGCAAGTACAACAAGATATCAAAAATGCGAAACAATACTTGCTTTGTAAGAGAGCTTTTGGAGCACACGTCGAAGAGGGCGAATGTACAATTTCTACGGGTGTACATTTTTTTTTTTTTTTTTTTTTGTTTGCTTATGGGTGCTTCTACTGCTAGGGTCATTAGCACCGTTAGAAATTGTGGGTGTACATGGCACCTAAAAACTCACGTTTATCAGGATTTCAGCATAGTAGGTTTTTAAATTGTTCACTAAGTATTAACTATATCAATTTCAAGCGTTCAAAATCACACTGGTTATAAGAGCGCTATGGAAAAGCGCTAAGATGACGCATTTTCTGCGTTTCGGACGTTTTGGTTATGGTCTTGCCTACAAATGTTGGGCTGCAACATCGATTTCTCTTTATAGCCCGACGCCCATGACGAAAGAATAAGTTGTAAAAAAAAAACTATGCATTGCATGTTTTAGAATATCCTTGCATATTAGCCAAAGTGATTACCGATCGATTCCATTGAGAATTCTGGCCTGTAGGAGATTGCGAAACGTATGTTTTAGGGAATGGCATTAGACGCGACAGGCGTCCCTAGTTATTAGCCAATCGCGGACGGAGATAGAAACCAATCACTGGTTGAGGAAACCAACAAGTCGATGCCTGAATGAACAAACAAATTACGACTTGATAGAGCAACCAACCAACAACGGAGAATGACGACGAACCAATGCCGGAGATAAGTAACTAATTGTGATAGGAGTGAACCTTCCAATCGTGATTATAGGCGAACTAACCGTCACGACCGGGGATTCCTGTGAAGAATAACTGTCTGAAGGACGCTTTCCTGATCATGATAGATACAAGGCAATTTATATATATATATATATATATATATATATATATATATATATATATATATATATATAAAAAATTTCGTTAACCAACAGAATCCGTCCTCCGGAAGGGAAAAATCGTTACGCTTACATTATATGCTTGCAAGGACTCGTTTAATAGGCTTCTTGGCCTAAAAAAACGAATGAAACCATTTTTATGACGATAGCTTTAACCGTTTTCGAGAAAAGTGGAAAAATAGTTGTGTGTCGATGACTAATTTTCAACATATATATACATCTCTAATTTATAAGAAAACCAAATGAATGACATTCCCATACACCAAATATTTTTTGATTTTTTTTTTCTTTATTTGACATTCTAGTGTCCTTGAATCTGGTTTGATGAAGGTTAACCGACTCAACCATCGTAATCAGCGACCCCAAAAACCTCATAAGGACCATACTACTCTGAGTGTTTTTTTTTTAAGATCAAATTTTGACGAAATTTTGCCAAAACAACTACTTTTTCAAAGTACAGTAGTTGTAGTTGTGAGCCCCAAATACCTTTATTTTATTTGAAAAATAGTAGTTGTGCTCCGTCAACTACTTACTACAAAATTACTTATAGTTCCAACTACATTTCAACTTGTGAAGTTGTAGTTTTTTAATTCGTAGTTCAACTGCTTTTTTAGCCAACTCTGTTTCCAGTCAGCTTCTTTTTTTTTCATCATCAGTGTATTTTGAGAGGGAAAGAAGGGCGAACTCAACAAGAAAAATATACCTGTAGATTCTCTGAATCGTCTAGATTCGGATGGCGGGGAAGTTGAGTTCGTACAACAGTATTTTCACGACTTTCAGGTTTTGAAATGTTTCGGTGCTTTGGGATTGAGTCCCAAATTGTCGGACGTCATAAACAGGCTTTCTCCCTGCGAAGGTAGGGTGGAAACGGGCAAAAACTATTATATCAACAGGCACGATGATTGCGAAATTTGTTAGGTCCATGAAAAGTGTTTGAGAACTCCCGATTAGGGACTATTCAAAAGAATAATTAACAGTCAACGATAATTGGACAAATTGTGATAGGACCATTGCGGCAAGATAAAACGCTCCGTGATAGGGTTTCGTTCTCAGGAAGCCGAAAAATTCTTACCTTGAATTATTGTTTTTCCAAAGCACTCCATAATACTTTGTTTTCATAAGCATTTCGTTGAAGGTTGAGTTGGCTTCCGTCAATTTTCGAGGCACATAAGGTGCTGTGGAGCCTTAGACGGGCTAAGGCCCTTGTAAGGTTTAGCAGGTTATGGAGATTGCTAAGTACCTGTTCTTCGGAAGCTTACAACTCATCCCCAGCTCCTCTTAGTAGCCCTCCTCCTAACTTCTCATTAACTAGCAGCCCAATTACCTTGTCAGAAATTCTCCACTGTTTTGAGAGCATTTCCTAAAGCTTATACCCGGTACCAAAAGAATATACTAAAAAAAAAACTTACTGACAGAAACTGCGTTAAAATAGCTTATTTTCAATCACCTACTACAATCATTAGGATTAGGATTTGTTTTTTAACAGGGCGATAAACCAGTTATTACACCCTTTGTTTGTGTTCTACAGATCAGTGGGGTTAAAAATAATTAGCTAAATTCAATAGAAATTGGCTGAATAATTGTAATGAAGGGTACTCAATCCTTTACTTCGCTCATTCTGTAATTGTATGTCTTAATATACTAATTTATTATAGTTATTAAGTTGTTGCGTGTAGCCTAATTATACCTTTATTACATATCTATACACACAAACATACATATATATTTACATTTTTTTTCCTTACACGGTCAGCAGTTATTTACATTATTTATCTTTACTTCTTTGTTTTATGTTGTTTTTTTTTTTTTTTTTTTCAATTTATACAATATAACGACATACAAAAAAATGTGGAACGCTTCACGATTTTGCGTGTCATCCTTGCGCAGGGGCCATGCTAATCTTCTCTGTATCGTTCCAATTTTAGTACAGTGGAACATGGATAATTCGAACTTCGATAATTCGAAATCGTGATTAATTCGAATATTTCTCTCGGTCCCTAGAATTTAGGGCGTAAACAATGTAAAAAAATCGTGGTTAATTCTTATAAAATTTTGGATAATTCGAATTTTTCACGAGTCTTTCCCTCCAATGGGAGGTGTTCGATCTTAAACCTTGTGAAAACATTCTGCCCTCGGGTAAAAAGGATAGTAAGATACGGATGTAGGGGTTCCGGGAGAAAAAGCGCGGCGGTCTCATAGTCTACTTCTTGGAGTCTAGGAGTTCTGCAAAGTGGTGGGTCGCACCTCCTCTCTTCCAGGCGTGGTTATAGTTACATCCTGTCGTTTTATCCTAGAATTCCCTTTCATCATCCCTCCCATCTTCATTTCTTATTCAGTTATAAGTCAGTCTAGATCTGTTGTATTGTTTGTGCCTTGAATTTCTGGTGTACAGTGCAGTTCAGTGAGTTGTTGATTTAAGATGTCGAGGCCTTGAAGTTAGAAAACTTTAAGGTTGTCAGAGAAAATAGCTGCGATTAAAGAAGTTAAAAAAGGAATAAAGAAAAAATCTGAAATTGCCAAGGACTTTGGAATTCCTCCTAACACTTTATCAACTTACCTGAAAAATAAAGAAAGCATTCTTGCCCATGAAAATGACCTTTTTTAAAACAATAAACATTTATTTTTACTTTTTTGATAAATTATTCATTACTTATGTACAAAATCATCAATTTATAAAATGTTTGTTATTCTTTAAATAAAATCCATGTATTTTTAAAGTAAAAAATGTGAAAATATGAAATTCCATTTTTTACCCCTTTATTTTCAAAAACTTTTGTAATTCGAATTTTGGATAATTCGAACTTTTTTATCGGTCCCTAGGGGTTCGAATTATCCAAGTTCTACTGTATATGTACCGCCAAAGCGAGTACACCTACTACAATGGTATCTTGAAGAAAAATGAGTTTTAGGCGTCATTATGCATACAGTGTTGGGCAAAAATCATTCAGAATAATGAATAAATCTGATATTTCATTCTGAATGATGAATATTTCATTCATTATTCAGGCATTTAAATGACTATCGGAACGTTTTTATTTTTATTCATCGTTAAATAAAAATGATTTATTTGAATGAAAATTGAAATAGAAAGAAAACAGAGTTAGGAAAAAAGTAATTGCAGACCCCGGAAGTGACTCAGATCGAACCGGAAGTGGCCCGGAAATGGGTGTAGTGACCCAGAAGTAAATATGAAAGACTGAAAGTACGCATAAGGTGAATAGGAAGTTATTAAGATTCACCCGGAAGTGACTCAAGGAAGTAATTCAGCTCTCAGTATAGTGACCCAAAAGTAATTATTAGGGCGGAAGTAAGCTGGAACCAGTAGTAGTCAAGAGTTATCTGAGTTGATGGCCAAAGGTAGACCATAAGCCGTCTAAAGTGGACACGATATAGACAGTCAGTACCGGAAGTGGCTAAAAAGAACTAGAATAGGATAGGAAGATGACCAATAGTGGCTGAAAGAGGACCGGAAGTGAGCTCTGAATGAAAAATATTGGATTGTTCATGTTATACGAATAAATTCTTATTGAATAAGAATTTATTGAGTAATGAGCCAACCCTGTTATTTATAGAATACTAGCTGAATACCCGTGCTTCGTCACGGCAGACAAGTAGTTATTTTATTGCGTTAAATAATGTTTCATAAAATTACGTTACTATACAATTTTGTGCAGTTTATTATAGCACGCTCCCGTCATACTATATGTTATTCAATGGGCGTTAAAATTTAAATGTTTATGTTTCCAAGAGGTTATTTGGAAACACCTATTATATTTGCGAGCATTACCAAGGTTATAGGCGAGGAGGTTGTGCATAGGTTCCGGATATTATTACCTCACCTAGAAAACTCTAAGGATAGGCTTTCCATACATAACGGTTTGACCGGGACTGTCCCGGTATTTTGCAATTGTTTCGGTGTCCCGCCCAGTTTTATCGATGTCCCGGAAAAGGCTGTAAGATGTAAAAAGTAATGAATTCATGTTTATAAGAATCTTTTATAAATCGGATACTTTTCTACAATCAACATTTTTACTACTGCACACAGTGTCAAAGAAATGAGAAGTAATCTAACTGTAAAATGCTGGAACTACCTGCACAGCACTGCCAGCTGCCAGACATCACTATTTGGCTGAGAGATTTTTTTAAGAAAATCAAGTAGCAAAAAAAGTTCCGTTCTTATTTTTAAGGTTTGGGTAGACTAAAAGTTCAGGATCCCCCCTTCCCGTTACAAGCTAGGCTTAAAACTCACCATTTTGCTGCCATTTTTGCTTATAATTTGTACTGTATTTATCCCCCCCCCATATTAATGTGTCCCGGTTTAACTCTCCAAAAATATGGCAAGCCTATCTGACGGGGACAGGCAGAAAAGAAACGCAATTAAATCTCTATGAGGGACAGTTTATTTCTAGTTATTCAAGGACTGCCATCATAGTGGAAATTAACCTCAATTAAAAATAATACTATGAAATAGATAATGTACGTTAACAGCTGTTCTGTTATCGTCCTAGCAACGCTTGCTGCCTAGGCTTGCATGCTCTAACCAACTCAAACTTTAAACCCCTCTAAAAATGCTTAAAAATTCGAATATCAAAAAATCCTTTCTTAGTGAGTGCCTACGTTATATAGGGAGTGCCCATGCAAAATTTCAAAATTTTCTGTCGAGCGGTTTGGGCTGGGGGATGATAGGTCAGTGAGTGAGGCAGGGAGTGAGTGGTATTTGAAAAATACATAGTAGAAAGAAAAAATCATTGGGTGAATAACTTAATAATCAATGAATATTGATAAAGAGGAGATCGTTGACCGTTGTGCGAAGGTAAACATTGTAAGGGTTAGGTCTTTGTGTCTTAATAAAACTACTTTTTTTATAGGAAAATATATATAGTTAGCTGACGTTTCGGCTTGAAATTCAAGCCTTCATCAGGGCTGTAAAACATGTAGGACAGAGTTAATATTAACATATATATATATGTGTGTGTTTGATGTTATTTAAAATATATATATATATATATATATATATATATATACATATATATACAAAAAAATAATCAAAAAACAGAAAAACATTATGCAGTAAGTGTGTGCTGTATTTAGAGCTTAAATTAGAGGTAGATCAATACTGGTTTATGACAGAGATGGGTAATATGGACACAGATATAAAATTAACAAGTACATGATGAAAAGAGAGAAGGAGAACTATGCCTCATGGAGGAGTAATCACTTCTGACTGTGGTTGATCAGGGTACTTTTTAAATAGATCTTTATTTGTCAATTATACAATACATAGAATATTTTTTATAATTCTTTGGTTCATGTATTAAAGTCATGAGTTTTCGATAGGAAAGAAAGGCCCATTGACCAAAAACGATTAGCATGAAATTTTAACAGATGTTTACATTTTGTTTTGTGTGGCTATTTAAAATATTTACATTTATAATATTTAGATTTTACAATAGATCTCTAGGCCATTTGCGTTTAAGGCGACGATGAGGGTTACCGGGAATGGAGGATGAAGATAAGTTATTGATTAGGGGATTGTCGTGACCAGATAAACGGGAGTGGAAGTTAAGGTATCGGGTTTTGGATAGGGTTTGGACAAAGGGGATTTCTAGGTCATTATGGATAGTGTAGTTTGAAACATAGAATGGAGCATTGACCATTTTGCGGAGTATTTTGGATAGGAGAGATTGGACTCAGAGGATATTGGATCGCTTGGCACACCTCCAAACTTCCAAGCCATACGTCCAGGTGGGTTGAAGTATAGTAGTGTATTATCGTTTCATTTTTGATCTTGACTCAAACGTAATGAATATATTTCAGTTAAGTGACCATATCAGGACTGAAGACAAGGCTCTTAGGTTTCTACAGAGCAAAAGAATCATACCGAGTTTAAAAGTTTGCGTCAAAGGGCTGAAATGAAGTTACGGCTCGAAGAAAACAAGTGGTATTTATTCAGAATGCTGGAAGGCCTACAAAAGACTGAAGAAAGTTGAGGGTATGCGATAAAAAATTTATGTAGTGAATCATTCCAAAAACTTGGTAAACGTGACAACAGGTGCTCACACCCAGAGCGCTGAATCTCTGGGCTTCGATCAAACGCAGAAACAAGACAGAATGCTCGAGGAGCATGCTGGATTCATATCTATGCGAATTTAAATACAGGAGGAGGTGCAAAAAGGAGTGCTTGTTGAAGAAGATTATAGAGAACATCGTCGATTTTCGTACCGAGATTTAATTGTTTTTAATCAGGAGAGGTTTGTTAAATTTGTTTTGAGGTTATTTATAAAATGTATTTTTTTTATGTTAGATACATATATTAATACCAGTTATTTAACAAAATCACTGGCACCCCTTTTCCGAAATAGACCCCAAGCGTCTTTCACGAGTAAATAATAATCATGACCTTTCTTGAGGGAGGTCTCTAACATGTGAATATTTCAAAATCTTTTCTTGTAGTGAACGTATGTCAGTCAAGCAAGGCATGCCACATCAAATGAAAACAAAAATTTGTTTGATAAAATTGTTGTATATCCTCTTTGTCCACTTAAATCTCACATTATTCCAGAATGTACTGCCCGGAGTAAGGATCAGGGTCTGGAAACTGGCAGCCTCTCCGCCTCTGCAAATGAATACCTGGACAGTCTCCAGCTCCCGTATGTCATCCCCAGATCTCGGATGTCTGTTTCTATTCGATTGAATGCTTCTCTCTGTCTGATTTCAACGTTACGTCCCTTCGCTGCTCATAAACGTCCATCAGAATCTTGGTCCTCATCGTCTCCAGCCATGACACTACTATTGACTTTATCATATTTAAGGGGTAATACTACCTTGCAACTTTTTTTTTAGTTTTTCTTATGGGCTAAACTTCTTCCTTAACTAATCAAAAATGATATTTAAGACCACATATCGTCGCTAAAAATGCAAAGTATCGAATGTGAAACTCACTACTTTTCAGAGTGGAAAAGCATTTATTCATAACTTTTTTTTGAACAGTCAAATATTCGGCAGATTTGACCTTTTGATAGTGGTATACTTTTCCTTTAATAGAGTAATCTAAGATTTAAGAATTTGCCGTACATAAGTCCAGCAGAAATTAGAAAAGATTGACAATTGGCAGATTGGCATTTTTTCACATTCGTTACTTGGCGTTTGTATCGACGATATAAGAAGAGAGTTTATGCGAACAAAAAAATTTTAAACCGGCAAAAAATACAATTTTCCGAGTGAAGTAAACGCGATGATGATTTGAGGATAATTTTTTGAGCGATCTTCGATTGGCCCCTTTTTAATTGTTAAATTTTTTTTGGTCCTACTGAAATACATTTGAAAATTAAAATCTATTTTTTTAAAATCTTTATTACAAGAGGGTATGAAAAAATAATAGGAAAAATATGAACATTTCAGAACATTAAACTTTAAAATCGTTTTCTCAAAACTATGTTTTTCAAATCGGGCCATACTCTGGCGTCTTTAAATACATTACTTTAATCATCTGTTCTTCATTAGTATTAATTTAATAAAAAGATAAATTACTCTTTTATAAATAAGTAACTGGTTTGGGTAAAGTAAAAAAAAAAAAAAAAAAAAAAAAAAAAAAAAAAAAAAAAAAGAAAACCTTTCCTCTTCCCCTCCCCTTCATTTATAGTTCTACTGTTTATAATTAAAATATGTAAAGTAATGCAGGAAGAACCATGCCAATAGCACGACAGCCCGTCCTGACTTGTCACAGGAATACATACTGTTTTTTATTTCAGCATACTAGACTTTTTTGCCGTAAAATGCAGCTCATCATTGTAAAGAACACGGAAGGTTGTAGAGAACACGGCGAGGCCTGCTAAAAGTTTTTATTGGTATTTTCGAAGAAGAGTTGAACAGCAATCTGGTTAGTTAAGGAAGGTATATTGAAGTCATTAAACAGCCTCCCTGGAAGAGTTTTA
Organism: Gonocerus acuteangulatus; assembly: GCA_946811695.1. Lineage (NCBI taxonomy): Eukaryota > Metazoa > Arthropoda > Insecta > Hemiptera > Coreidae > Gonocerus > Gonocerus acuteangulatus. The sequence goes on along the minus strand of OX328132.1, from coordinate 111,407,806 downwards.
CGATCACACTTAACTACACTCAACTCCCTTCTTTCACATCGTAAATGTCACTGTAACAGCTAGTTCCTCACTATAGTAACACTACTCCTGCATCACTCAAATCCTTTCTATCTCTCTTATTTTTTGATTCCTGAATAAAAATGTCTTTCCAAAAAATTAAAAACTAATTGGGCATAGAAAGAAAGAAATTCTTTATTTAAAATAAAGTATGCAGCCCAAATGTTTTGGGGTGCTATAAACACAGAGTACTTATCAATCTTTCGAAAATTTATTTATGTTGGTTCAAAAGGTTTCTGTATTATTGTGTATTGTACTACACAAAAGGTTACTGTATTATTATTGTGTTATTTGGAAAATAAATTTTGATGATTAGCTAAAAAAATTAATATTATACGAATTTTGATAATATTTTAAATACAAAGAATTATAATAATAAGTTTGACCAAATTTTTTAAAATGATTTTCTAAAGATTGATAAGCAGCTGGTTAGCTCCCGTATATATGATGGTTGAGTATCCCCAGGGAATCTATTAAAATTGATTCCGCGAGGATAGATAGTTCCTTGGGGTCCACGCCCAGTCTGTTTCGGAATTGTCACTCTTGCTCCAAACCAAAGGCCTTGAACAATATATTTTCTTCGCCCGAATTTCTCTTGGAATTTTCCTTAGTAAAAATCAAGACATTTGGTGTAGTTTCCTCGTTTTTCTGTGTTGATTCCTTCCGCTTGCTGTGGATCGTTCGTCTCGTATCTCACGGTAGGGTCGATAACGTACGCTTCTCTCGATTTTTTCTTGAATGCAATTATGTCGTCATATCTCGGACATACTTCATCGTCGACGCCATAAACCTCTTCAAGGCATATAAATTCTTTTTCTTGGAGAAGTGAAATAATTTTATACTTGACATTATGATGTCTCCGTGAGACCAGAAGCATATTCATTGGACATTTCCCTAGCACGTGTGCTAGAGTTTCGGTCTCTCTTATCTTCTCCTGTCTCTGTCTCTCTCTCTCTCTCTATATATATATATATATATATATATATATATATATATATATGAATATGTGTGTGTATACACTGTGTATCGCAAGTAAATAACAATACTCTAGGGCGTGAAACTAGACCAAAAATGTTGTTAAACCCTGCAAGTCACAATTTTCTATCTTTTTTTATTCCAGAGATATGCTGTTGGGATATTTATAAAAAAACATGTTTTTCTTAATTAATCTCCAATTGTCTCTGTTTTTACACAAGAATTTGTTTTTGTGAAGTCAGTATTAAATTTCTTTAAAGCTATATCACTTTTAATGTTCACAAGTATCTTTTTCAAACCGCAATAACTGTTCAAATATTTGATAATAATAAAAAAAGTCTAGTCAGTGACAGATTTTTGAGAATCGCTACTCTTCCAACAATATTACTTCTCTGCAGTCAGGAAATTTTATTGTATTAAGTGCAACTTAAATTAACTTCCGCTTATGTGTTTGTCACACTTTTGTTCCCTTACAATTTTTTTTTTTTTGGTACATCGACTGCTGAGGTCATTAGCACCCACCCGCACAATTATACATTATTGTGTAGCTTAATTAACAGAGGTTTTTTCAGTATAACATGAAGTAATATCTACTAATATATTTTTTTTTTAAGGGAAATAGAGTTGAAGTTTCAGATTTCAGGATAAACAAAAAACCAAATAGATGCACAGAAATTAAACAAATTATTAGAAAGTACTGGACAGATATGTCCCGTGACGTACACTAATGATCGAAAATCAGCATACGGGACACCAGTGCCCCGTATCAACCCAGGCAAGTGTATACATCTTGTGTGAAGGGAATCCGGGTTACTGCCTAAACAGTTTTAATATGGACCATGAAGTCCAATCGAATATTTAAGTCAGGTTTTTAAAAAAATATTTGAATTATAATTTTTGCATTGTTTCACTTATCGTTACGGCTTGTAAAAGCTGAAACTTGTCCAAACAATTTTTTTTTATATTTGACTTGATTCTTACGATTTCTGTATATAATATTTCCAAAATTTTAGAATATAACGTAGGTATTTGGCATTATCAAGTACTCATTTATTGGTTATCTAATCCTACTCCTGCTTCAAAATAGTTATCATGTAACCTTCAGTAACAAAAATATTAAGCAATAACCTTCAGAATTTTTTTTTATTTCGTGAAATGTATATATCAGGCTGTACCGTATGAAATGTCAGTTTTGTTTACTTTTCGATTTAATCCTTTCCCTTTTTTATTTCATTATTTACAAACATAATTTTTATTCATATAGCATTAAAGCTCTTTTATTCTTATTATTTAATCAGTAACTTGCGTACTGTGTTGTGAGAACGATCCTCCGAGAAAAAAATAAAACTTAAATAATGACTTCAACGGAAATCCGTATTATTTTTCGTTATGAATTTAAGCTCGGTCATAGTGCTGCTGAGGCGTGTATGAACTTTAACACGGCGTTCGGGGAGGGAATGGTGTATGAACGAACTGTTTACCGGTGGTTTCCAGGTTTCGAAGTGGAAATTTTGACCTTGACAACAAGGAGTGAGGAAGGCCAGAAACCAAGCTTGACAATGACCACCTGAAAGAAAGGGTTGAAGCTTGTCCCTCGAAAAGCAATAGGGAATATGCCCAAGAACTCGGATTAGGAGCCACGACAGTTTCAAGACATTTGAAGGAAATCCCTAAGTCCAAAACTGGCATTTCATACGGTACAGCCTGATACATGTATAGATGTTTACGGGACACATTTGCCCTGTACCGCTCAGCTGTCGGAATTCCTACGGGACACCTATGTCCCGTACCGACCCTACTACGAACCACTGAAATTTCGTGCCGAAGCCAACGTGTTAACAATTCTAAGCAGGTGCTTTGAGGCAGCGTGTAGGAGAACACCTGCATCTCTGTTGAATTTCTTCGGTTGTTCTTAAATATTTCCACAGTGTCTCTGACTAGTCTTTTTTTGTAAAAATCATTTGGTCCTAAATAATTTGTCCGGGACATTTTCAACGTGTAAGTTTTTGTTCGTCTCAGACGCTAGTCAGCGGAGTGTTGGCCTATTTTCCTGACTATATTCTTTGTTCTCAGTCTCTTCTAAGTAGACTGGTACACAATAACATGGAAGAAGGTCAAAACCTTTGTATTACACACATGCTGATTCTTGTATTGCTTTTGCTGATTCGAGCTGGTAGGCTGTTCCTGTGAGTCGGACGTTTTTAAATGATAAGTGTATTTCCTTTGATGTAATACAATTATAATTATGCAAAAAAAAAAATAAAATAATAATTTACACCTAATATCCTAGCCTGTGAGGGAAAGGCGCTATAATACACACACATTGATCTATCAAAGGCAGGAGCCGACTTCCCTGAGGGAAGAAGGAGCTTATCAAAGCAGCCTACAAGGAGATAGGCACCTAGTTCGGATATTGCCTTTTACTCAGCACCAATATTAAAGACAGTTCTTATCAGCAAGGAGGTGTATAAATTATTTATCATCTTAACCCTGGATTTACATCTACGGTAATGACACGGTGGGGTAAATTTTACCCCATACTTTTTTATACAACAACCACGTATATAACAGGAACATCATTAAATAAATTCAAACAGGAATAAATCTGCAAAATATTAATTCAAATTCACTAAATAGCTAGGGAATCCTAAATCTCATTATTGTTCATACACCAAATAATTATTCTGAAAAAAATATGACTAAACTGAAAATATTTTTTACGAACAATGAACTAGAATGATCAAAAGCCATAAAAAAACACAATATTTTGAAAATACAATGTTCTGTCCCATTGAGACTCCTTAACATTCAACACATCTTGGGTATCGGTAATCGCGGAACGTCGCTCTTCTACACTCAGAGCATAGCGTTTTCGTCTTCCTGTCATCCTTTCTGTCGCAAACATCTCTCGGGTTTGTCCAAGGTAACGAAACATGTCGAAGGTTCATCTTCCTAAACAACAAGCATCAGTGTCTTAAGTGGTTTTGGTATGTTGGGCACTCACTGCCACCTGAGCTTTCACCAGTTGGTAGCCTAAATCAAAGAGAAAATATTTTCTGGACGGTTTTCAGGCCATTTTGTCACTTTGAAAGCCTTAACATAAAAGTGATCGAGCCGTGAAGATCTATCAGATGAGCGAAAAAGTTATAAAAAGTTGTGTATGGGGTAAAAAATACCCCATACACAACTCGTGACCTTCTCATGCAGCGATAACCAGATAACTGGAGTTGTTTATAGTAGGTTATACCAGATTATTTAGGAAGAAGGAGGGAGTCTCTGTGATTTACAGAAATTAATAAAAACGCCATAGAACAAAGTGTGGGGTATTTTTCACCCCACGGTGTCAATCCAGGGTTAAGCGTTTCCGTTCATATCCCTAGGGTCATTTCGATAGCTTGCAAAAAAACGTTAATCTTGTTTCTTAATCTATCATGAAATATGTAAAAATGACATCTCAAAGCAAGGTGTTGAGTTTTTTTACTCGGGCAAACGTTGAGAAAGCGGGGGCAGTCATTTCCGCTGATACTGGCGGTTTCCTCTTGTGGCGCCTTAAATTTCCGGCTTTTTAAGATTTTATTTTATATTTTTAACGAATGATCAAACCCTATGAATAACTGCTTCTATTCCTTTACTAATGGCACTAGGGATATGAACAGAACCGCGCCAGAGTACGGAAACTGTGATTAATGTTGTAACTAATGACTAGTGATCGATGATTCATCAATAATATCTCTCCATGATTAATGACTAACTACTTCTAAATCAATGATTTGTTCTTAATGATTAGTGATTAAAAGGGGCTTTGATTAATGACTAATGGTTAATGACTAAACTTACATGGATTGATGATTAAAGACTAAAAAACTAGATTTATGATTGATGATTAAAATTTCGAAAGAATTATTTAAAAAAAATGTTTTGACTGATATTTTCAGTGTTGTGCGTAGTAATCATAATTACACCAATTATCAAATTTTTAAAGCACAAGGCTCAAATTTCCCTCGTTCACTGTTCTAAGCAATTCTATCTTTTGAACAGTCTTTTCAAAAAAATAAAACAAAACTGTTTCATGAAAGAGTTCTAATCCCTAATGTACGAGTATATGTGTAAACGAGTAGGTATTAGCCTAATACCGAAAGTATTTACAACGTTAGTCATGTCGATCATTACTTTCAATGATTGACGACTAACGGATAGATTAATGACTAATTTCGTAAGTGTGTAATGATTATTATGATTTATGACTAATGATTAGCGAGAATAGGTTAATGTTGACTAATTCTGATAGTATTTCATCCCATGATTGTTTAGTCATAAGACAAATTTAATAGATTTGTCAATTGTTTTGTTAGCCTACTTTGAACCGCGCTAAAATGACACAGTTTCTACAAGTCGGACTATTTTGGTTTCTAGAAACTACATTTCGTCAAAAAGTGCTAACATAAGCAGTTTCTACACCGTCAATATTACTAGGTGTGATCTGAAAACGTGATTGGTATGCATATGGAGTCGGGAACACGTATTCCCTCATAGATACTGAATATTGATATCATACTCGTAAGCTCACAGTAGAACAACAGGAACACACATAATGCATGAATCATTCTGTTTCAATGTTTTCGAAAACGCTTTCTTCCGGTTTATGTTTAATTTCGCATGTGTGCCACAGTAGTCGGACAGTTCTACACGACCAACCACAAATTTCTATCTCTCTCCGTTCCATAAGTATAAAGGTTCTTCAGAAAAAAAACCAAAAAAAAACGTGTTTTTTGTTGTACAACTCCAAATTTCTTTTCTTGTACACATTTTTATCAACGTTTCACTCCCTTTTTGAAATCAGCAAGAAATTTGCTTTAATGCTAATGCACATAAAATGTTCACAAGTATCTCATTCAAACCACAAAATCAATTTAAAAAGTACAAATGAATGAAAGCTTTTGGTTAGCGAGAAAGTTTCGTAAATCACTACTCTTTCAACAAAAAAAAAGTTTTATCTAGTCCTAATTTTACTTAATTTTAATACAATAGCTAGTGTCTTTAGGAGCTAGTCTCTTTATTGATAGACCTCCTGCATATTAAATAAAGTAAATCATTAAAATAGGGCTGTTTCATATAGATATCCAATCCCAAATAGGATTGTTTTATATAGATATTCAACCCTCAACAGGGTTGTTTCATATAGATATCCAATCCCAAATAGGATTGTTTTATATAGATATTCGATCATCAATAGGGTAATTTCATATAGATATCCAATCCCAAATAGGGTTGTTTTACAGATATATAGATATTCAATCCTCAATAGGGTTGTTTCATATAGATATCCAATCCCAAATAGGGTTGTTTTATATAGATATTCAACCCTCAATAGGGCAATTTCATACAGATATCCAATCTCCCAAATAGGGAAGTGTTATATAGATATTCAATCCTCAATAGGGTAATTTCATATAGATGTCCAATTCCAATTAGGATATTTTTATACAGATTCCTAATTCCAAATTGGGTTGTTTCATAGATATCCAACCCAAATAGAGTTCTTTTATATAGATCTAATCCCAAATAGGATTGTTTCGTAAAGGTATCCAATCCCGAAAGGGGTTCATACATATAGATACCGAATCCCAGATAGGGTTATTTCTACAGAAATCCAATCCTAATTACGATTCACTCATATAAATTTACTTATTTATTTATTGTTCGAGTGCCCTAACGGAGATGATTCGCTCGTTACTTACAAATCTTTTCATATTAACAAACAATTCTTATTCTTATTAACATTTCATATAAAGTAAAAACATTAATTTACGTATGACAATAAACGTAGTTTACAAATTAATATAAAAGTTGTAATATATGTACATTATTATATATATTGAGACATTAGTTTATAATTACATTACAAATATGGATGTGTCCAAAAACCACATAAATATACATTACTTTATATACACTATGTGTAAAACATAAGATATACATTCATATACAGACATATAAATTCATTCACGTACATATATATATATATATATATATATATATACGCATACATATCTTCCACGATTAAGTGAAAATTAAAATAAATTTATAATATAAAATAAATATAAAAAAAAATAATCTTTTCTCCAATGCTTTTTGTAGTATATTTTTGGCTACCCTCTTTCAAAAGTTCAGTTATGTGTATATAAGATAGATATCCAATTCCAAATAGGATTGTTTCATAAAGATATCCAAAGCCATAGAAAGTCGGTTAAAATAGATTAGGATTGTTCTGTAGAAATATCCAATCCCAAATAGGGTTGTTTCCCATGGATATCCAATCCCAAATAGGGTTACTCATGTAGATATTCAAGCCAAAGTAGGGTAGTTTCTCGTTGATCTCTAATCCCAAATAGGGCTTTTTCACATAGATTTCTAATCTTAAATAGGGATATTCATATAGATATCCAATTCAAAATAGGATTCTTTCATAAAGATATCCAATCCCAAATAGGGTTACTCATGTAGATATTCAAGCCAAAGTAGGGCAGTTTCTCGTTGATCTCTAATCCCAAATAGGGCTCTTTCACATAGATTTCTAATCTTAAATAGGGATATTCATATAGATATCCAATCCAAAATAGGATTCTTTCATAAAGATATCCAATCCCAAATAGGGTTCTTTCACATAGACATCCAATCCCAAAAAGGACTTTTTCATATAGATATCCAATCCATTTCATAAAAATATATGAAAGGGAGGTTGAAAGATATTAATGTTTATATTTGCAGTAAAAAGATGTTATTTAGTTTTTGTAGAGCGTGAGAAATTTATTTTTTATTGCGTATTACGATATTAAATCAGACTAATCAGTTATAAGTTTCACCGTGAGACTCCTCGAACGGAACTAAGTAGAAACTTTGTTCGTTATCAGCCCCCCTTGAAAATGTCTCCACCTCACGCTAGGGAAGTTGAGCCTACTCTGCAAGATAAGCTGGTTGACTCTGCTCAAGTGGCGGGGTTAGCTGCAAGATAAGCAGACATAGCTATTACAATGAATGATATCCTTCTAGATGGTGTAGTACGGAGGGAATACATGCGCCAATGGCTCAAAGAGGATACATTCTGAACCCATTTTGTCCCAAAGTTGCGTAAACGCAACATTATTTTCACGATTTTTTTCCTCATGCAAATAAAAATTTTAATTTTATTACGAATGTTTGAATAGTTTTTCTTAGCAAGGCAACTCCAAAAAATAAGCCCAAACCAAATGTTTTTCTTTTTTCTTTTTTTTTTTTTCTTAATGTTACTTACTTATGTTACTTAAAACATTGAATTGGGAAGTGTGCTAGAAATTTGCCCAAAATATCTATGCATTTGTTAAACAAAAATATTTTGCTCTAATCATTACTTGAACATAGAAGAAATGTAACCAATAAAAGTAATTGTTATCATAAATTTTTATGGCAATTCTGTGGCCCTGCGAATATAATGTTGCTTTCTCGCAACTTTGGGAAAAGCTAGGCAAATCAGAAAATACCATGATTTTATTATAATATCGTTAATTATTTACTTTTTAAATTTTATATTACTCTAAAAAATATTTAATATAACTTTGGCTTGAGTTGAAAACATAATTACAATTTAAAAAAAAAATAAATTGAGTCAAAAAATTATTGTTTTGAACATTTCGTGAGTATTGCACACGTAAAGTCGCCTGACATTTACTGCACATTAATATTGTTTGTGATTAGCATTGGCGACATCTTCTTCGTTGTTTATTATCTGACTTGACGATCAGATGGTTTTTTCGCCTTAAATTGAAAGAAGGAAGGCAGGATTTTGATTGTGCAATGCTCACAAAATTTTCATATAAAGAATTTTTTTTTTTTTAATTTTTTTTTTAAATTGTAATTATGTTTTCAACTCAAGCCAAAATTATATAAAATATTGTTTAGAGTAATATAAGATTTAAAAAAAAAAATAGTGATATTATAATAAAATCATGGTATTTTCTGATATTCCTAACTTTCCCCAAAAAGGCTCTCGAGTCGTTTAGATGGGAAGATCCCAGTTGGAGAAATAAGTGCTTAAAACTTTGAATGTTTGGGTTTCGTTCATTCCAATTGTTCCTTTTATCATTTTCCTCAGATTTTATTATTGCTTGTTTTTTTTTTGTTTTTTTTTTAATTTCTTATGGCAGGAAAATAAACATTTCTTAAAATACTATGTGTGAATTGTGAAAACTTATCTTGATGCACGAAGTAAATTCCATCGGTTGCCTTAAATTTCTCTTTTCTTCTGGCTATCATAAGAGTATAGGGCAGACGAGAAATTTCCCAACGTGCTCTGGAATTAGAAAGATCCTTGCTGCAAGCGGGACTCGAACCCTCATCTCCTGTATGAAAAGATTGGGTATTCTTTGCAAAATATTAAATCGAATATTAAATGTAACTATTACTAGCTTTACAAATGACAGTAGTGAAACGGGCTAAGATTTCGCAGTTTTGCCGATACAACCGTGATCTACGTGATCCGAAACGTGAACATTTCTTATTGGCACTTCCTGATTGCGCCACCGGGTTGATGCTATAAGTTGGCTTCGTTCCTATGGAGGAATTTAGGAAACGCGCTAAAATATTTATAAATATGACCTAAGACTATGAATTATATTGAGGAACAGAAGAAGATAATCCTGCCAAAGGTGGGATTAATCACAAAAGATGAAGCCGTTATTTAGATCTGGGTGTTTAGGGAGAGGAAGGAAGCCGCTGATAAGACAGTTACGCCCTCAAATGCGGGCCCTTTGATGTAGGATCCGCTCTCAATTAGTGAATGGGAGAATTATTGGACTTGTTTGGAATGATGACAGCTTCAGCCTATTTATTCAGATCATGACGAGCACTGAACAATCATCACTCGGAGTATAATTACAGCTGAATATATTGTGTCCCGGACAGGCCTCATCTTCACTTCCTAACAGAATGCCTCTCCGAATACGAACACTGCTCTGTGCTTGTCATGTACTTATTGTAATAGTGTGAGTGTTTAGTTCACTATGTCCTATATACTAGCTGGTAGAATTTCCATGTCAAAGCAGAATGGCTTCCTGGGGGATTGTGTAGATTCTATTTCACAAACTAATTAGGAATTAAATCAATAAACAATTTATTTTCGAAAATATGTTTACCGATAAAAAGTCCGATCCTTAAGCTTTTTAAATTTGTAAGCACTACAGAACTAAAAACTAAAATTTAAAACTAGCCAACACTAAAATACAAAGCCAAAATCAGTCGTAGTGGAAATAAAAGTCCGATTCGCAGGAACTGCGTCATCTTAGCGCGGTTCCGTTCTTATCTCTAGTGTTTATGAAGGCATAGAATAGAAACAGTTATTACTTTGTTTAGATCAATAGCGAAACACCTATCCAAATGAAATCTCAAACAAACCAGTCTTGAAAGGTCTTGATTTACAATCTTACCTGTATGGGTCAGCTATCCCATAAGTCGGGCAGAAAGGCCTCCGCTCAGAGGCATTTGGAAAGCCTTGGGATCTCTCTCTTTGAACGCTACATTTCTAACAATAAATTGATCTTCTTATTTTACTTAATCTGTTTTATTGTCAAATACACTATCCGACTATAAGCAATTTAAAAATAACAAGGAATAAAACAAACAAAAAGAACAGTTCGAATAAGCGAAATCAATTACTTTAAAGGTTTAAGCACTTATTTCTCCGATTGACATCGCCTAATCAAAACTTTCATTAGAACCATTTTTGTAGAGCATTTAGTAAGCTTTCTAATGGTAATCTTACGTTTCGCAAGATTCTCAACCTTTTTCGAAATATTAAGGAAAGTATACAAAGTTACCAAAACTTTCCTTGTCTGTTAATAAAATATTTTATTCTAACCCTTTCTTTACTCCAAACGTAACAAAAATTTCAGCATATTAGTTTTAATGAAAGTAGAACATGCAGAAAATGTTTCAACTGAATCCCATGATTCTAAGTACCCAAACCAAAAACGGTATTCAAAAATTATGTTTCCAATTTTCTCGAAAACGGTTAAAGCTATCGCCTTGAAAATGGTTTCATTCGTTTTCCTAGCCCAAGAAGCCTATAAAACGAGTACTTACAAGCTTATGAACTCAAAAACGTAAGCGTTACGATTTTTTTGCGCGCGAATTTCGCCCCAAACGCCATCTTCCAGTGGGCGGATTCTGCTGGTTAACGAACTTGACCTTTCAAATTGGAAGACGGATTTTTGTACCAAATTTCATCACAATCGGACCATTAGGGAAGCCAGAAATGAGCGAACAGACAAATATATATATATATATATATATATATATATATATATATATATATATATATATACACATATATATGAATATAAATTTGAACCACCGTTATTTTCGGTCTCTAGGGGTTCTGAAACGCGAAATTTATTCTATTTAATCTAGTCGGCACTTCCGGATTGTTTCATTGTATCAACCTTATAAGCGGGGTTCCTCCCTATGGGGGAGGGAGGAACCGCGCTAAAAGGTCTTAATTAGTCACCAAAATAAGGATATCTAAAACCGAGAAATGCTATTTTAGAAACCACAAACTGACTGTCAACATCGTAACCTGACTGCCAACAACGGGAAGGTTACGCATCGTTAGTCAGTGTTGCCACAATAATTTATTAATTAATGTTTACATTTCTGTTCCCGCTACTTTGTGGTAACTCAAAAATTATCTTGCCAATTTAAGTTTTGTGTTTAGTAGTGCGACAACGTGGTGCCTACTTCAGTGCGACTTGTTTATGGACTTTCATTAAATTATTATTTCATTTCTGGCAGTGGACTGTTTATTTATTATTTTATTTATTTTCAAGAAATTAATTATTATTATTTTTCCTGCAAAAATTGATATATTTTTTCATTATAGAGACGTTTATTTTTTTATATAGTTTATTTTATTTTTACTTGTCACTCCTCCAAACCAGAAATAGAGTCTTATGTAACGTCGTCATTGTTCCCAAATCTTCGTCATATTAACAAAATGATATTAACAATTTTAAATGAAAAATGAAAATTTCAACTCCTGTTTTTTTCGTTTTGGTTTTTTTCGATTTAAGGCGTTTCAACCTTTGAGGTCATTAACGCCAGTTTTGTGTTTAATAACCGCTTAGTAGTTGGCCATATCAAAAAATTCCGTCACGCGGGAGCTGCATAACTAAGCACTTTCCTAAGAATTCGGGTAGTGTAAACTCCATTCCTAAATAATTTGCTTTATATAACCTATATAAATAAAATGAAAACATGAACAGTTCTTCTCTTTTACATTTGTAATGAACTGCAATTATTTATTTTGCAATCAATTTGCTCCTAGAGTTTCGTTTATGCATGACACAACACTTCTTAAAAAGTACACAAAACTACATATTTTCGTCTTTTGATCTGACGCAGTAACATACAGGCATACAGTCCCCAAAGTGGCAGAAAGCGCTCCTAGCGGCAGCTTTGCAAACCTACGTTTTGGCGGAAGAATTCTATTCAAACATAGTACAAAATAAACCCCCCTTCAGATAGAGCGATTTAGTTCATTTTTACAATAATTCTTTCTTATTAGATACCCACGACATATATCGCGTTTCCGTATAATACAGCAAATAGTAATTAGTAATTTTGGTCAAGAATACCCCCCCCTCCTAACGAACCGATTTGGTTTATTTTTACAACACAGTTTTCTCTTTATATGACCACAAGGAATACCGAGTTTCATTGAAATACAACGAAAATAACGCCTGGTAATGGCAAATTAGTAATGTCGGTCCGGAGTTTTACGGATTTCCTTTAACTAAGGAACAATTTATTCAACTGTAGTGCACCTTGGGCGTTCCTCTATTGAGGAAGAAATATGCAAATTAGAAACATTATCTTTCGTCCTTTGTCCGATTCTTTTGTAGCTCAGCTGAGTGCGACAATTTTTTTTATAAATTAGTCATAAGCATCCGCAATCAAAATACATGAAGATCAGGTAGTGCCATTTGTCGCTCCAATTGTGTTATAGTGCGTTTCATCCGTCCTTCGAGATAAGGAAACTCGCTTTTTTTCACTTTTCAACCGCATTCTTGTCGGTTGTTCCTGAATTTTTTGCGCTATAAGAGATTTTTTAGCCTCTATTTTAATGATTATTTCAGTCTTCTAAAGAATGTATATTTCGTTGTTTAATTTCACTAATTTGCTTAAGTTGAAAATATACCAAAACATTCCGCTCATTTTCATGAATTTCACCGAATTTTTTCTGGAGAAAGAATTGTTATTCCTAGTTTTTTTTTAGTACAATAGCAAAAAGGACAACGTAAGATCGCCGGAGGCATAAGGTAAAAAAAAGATAAAAAAATCTGTCCCGTAACAAGCCACGAAGGCCCTAAGGGCAGATACTATTGAGTTATCTGATTCACGACCATACGGCACACTAGGGAGATAGTGTGGACAGTACAATGCTCCGGCCGCCTGATTTTCCCCTTGGCTGTTTCGACTGCTAGAGTCATTGGCACCAAGGTACCCATTATTAAATTAATTAAAGGCTGGGTTGTCCTTGGGACGGTATGGGAGGCTGGGTGTCTTAGGTCACGGGAATCAAACCCGTGAACTAAGACACTAGAAGAAAAAATCTTTAATGCTTGCTCGGGATTTGAACTCAGGTCCTCCAGCTCATTTGTCCAGTGCTCTAACACTGAGCTAACCTCGCCCCCCCCCCATAAGGTGCAAAAGATTGTGAAAAAGTGTTGCCTCGTAACACCAATATCGATTTGGAAAATGGCTATGCTTTTTGTTGAGTGGGAACTATGAGGGTCTATCGCACTTGGAGCTTTCTCCAAATGGAGGGGCTATTAGCGCTCAACACTAACGTGAACAACTCAGGAGAGTACATGGGGTTCTAAAAGAAAACTACCCTCTTATGGCTGATCGGAATGAAGCTTTATTTCAACTTGACAAGAATTATCTTTAGACAAATAACAATCTCAACAAATGGATGGCCCTACCTTTCTTCCAGCCCGGTTTTTTTTGTTGTAGGTTTTTCGTTCTAGTGCGCATTTTCAGAAATCTCGGAACGTGGACGATATATCAGGATTTCAAGTGTAGACAGTTATATATATATATATATATATATAGAGAGAGAGAAAGAGAGAGAGAGAATGGTGTAAATATGGGAACCTTTTTTTGTTTTTGATTTAATGTAAAAAAAAAAATATAGATTTTTGCCTTTCATTAACAACTTTAACATGCTACCTAAATGTGAGTAATCAAAACAGTGATCAATTATTTCATTGTGAAAACTCCGGTTTACAAAAAGCTTTTACAAGTGCATCAGAAAAAATCGGCTCTAAATACGCACCACAATCTAAGTCTGCCCATAACATTTGGCACATAACACATTTCATCACTTTTACCTGAGTGTTTTTACATAACAGAAGATGCAAATTGTATCGCTTAAGTATACATATATATACATACATAATTCCGTTATATATATATATATATATGCATATTTTCTGGAATAAATCACAAATGGACGTTATAAGCAGGTTCTCTCTATATGAAGGGAAGCAAGTAATTACGCTACAAAATCTGTTTACACCGGGGTTCAAGAACTCCGACGAGAGAAGATTATCGGAAGATCAATTTTCCAACGCCGCTCTGTGTTTAATCTAATCCCTTAAATACATTTCTTAAACTAAATAATATAAATTAAGTAATTTAGAGCATTAAATCAGGTTAAATCTATGTTCAAGTCATTAAAGGTAATTCGGAATTAATTCTATAATTAGAATAATTTATTGGCTAATTATCCAAGCGAGCAAAGCCTATTAGCTCTACCAAATCCTGCCGTTTCAACATATTACCACATTTCGAAGGAATGGAGCTATTGTAATGGCTTTCATGAGAGGATTTTTAAACATTTCTTTAAATCTTCATCGATTCTCACCATAGTTCCGGTTAAATACTGACATCCCTTAACATTACCGAAGGACAGTAGCGATCCTACCCGCTTACGAGTGTCCCTCCGGAAGGACACTTCTCCATTACTTTTCCCTTTAGATTCAAAAGGCTCGTAAATGGAGGGGATTCACTTTTGCAGCTACAGGTAAAGACAGTTGCCTTCAAAATTGTTCGGGTTTCCAACAGTGTTTTCCATTTTCAAATCCGCTGACTGGAAGATTTTTTTATACACAGGTATTCCCAAACAATGACAGCCAGAGCGAAAGAGTTAAAATGTATATATGTATATATACATATATATATATATATATATATATATATATATATATATATATATATATATATATATATAATAGACATGAACATTGTTGGGATATTGGTAAATATATCGGAAACGTTTGGGAAATATTGGTAAGTGGAAGGTGACCACAAAAAAGCTTACTAAATTCTCTACAAGGAGGTTCTGAAGCAATGCAAGATGGGGCGATGTCAATTCGAGAAATAACTGCTTAAAACTTCGGAAGTGTAAGTATTCTTCTGTTCAACGGATATTTGTCTTTGTTTAACTCACTTTTTAATTCGTTGTTTTTTTTTTTATTAAATTGAATTTATCAGTAAAAGTATTATTTTAGTAAAAGAAAGCAAGACAATTAGCAACATGGTAGTAATATTGTTTTCTTAAAGGAAACGTTGAGACGGCGCACGGTGGGGCCAAATGACATTTCGTGTTTCTGAAAAGGCTACACCCTCTAACTCTAATACAATTTAAGACAATTTTGTCTGGCCACATTTTTGTTTTTTGTTTCCCCTGTTTATTACAATACGTGTAAAGAATTCACGAACTTTTACAATTGAACATAAAATAATATTTTATTTCGCATCTAACTCGATATCAGAACTGACATCGTTGAAATCATATATTAGAGGCTTTAGCCTTTGTTGAAACATAAAATGTCGTTTGGTCCACGTGCGGCGTGGACGTATTCTGCTGGTTAAAAAACTAGACCTTTTAAACTACACGAATGTTTTTGTACCAAATTCAATCAAAATCGGATCATTTTTGACCCTGTAAGAGAGCGAACAGAAATGTATCTGTATCAATATATATTTATGCATGTATGTATATATATATATATATATATATATATATATATATATATATATATAGTGTGTGTTTGTATACGGATTTTGCTGGTCAGTGAACTTCTCCTTTTAAATCAGACACAGTTGATTTTAACTTTCTAATTACGAATTTCTTCAACATTGTACCAGTTTTGGGCCTGCAAACGGACAAATATATGTATATATATATATATATATATATATATATATATATATATATATATATAAAATAAGAACCATCATTATTTTCGAGACCTATGGGTTCTAAACATAGAAATTCCTAGTCGGCACTTCTGGATTGTGTCATTAGGTCAATCTTGTAAGCGGGATTCCTTCCTACGGAGGGAGGAAGAAACCGCGCTAAAAGGCGCTCATAATGCGCCTTCAATAGATTTTTAGAAGATTGTGTATCCCATTGATCTTCTGGTTTGGATTATAGAAATTAATAAAATTCCAGTAGAGAAAAGCGAGAACCCCTAACGAATAGGTGTTGTCAACCCTTCATCTGCTATGAGAGCTCCTGGCTTCACTCGACCCTTTTCAAAACCACACTCCAGAACCACTTGTGTCATCTCTCACATCCTAAATTAGCCCCCACAATGACAGCTTACAACACGTTACATGTAATACATTCGTCCAATAAATGTACCTGGTCTTCCAAAAGGCCTTGTATTTTAGCGCGTTTCACCCTCAATCAGCAGGTAGAAACCCCACTTATGGGGTCAACCTCATGACGCAACCCCGGATTCCAAAGAAGAAGAATTAAACCAGGAAAAACAACATGAACAACGGAGAAACATGATTACAAATGGACAAAGATGCCAGTTGGCGGAGAAAGGCCATTATTACACAGGCACACACATACAAAAAAAATGGTCATTTCCAAAGACACCATACATATATTATTATGTATTTCGACAAGCTGAATCCTAATCCGGAGTCCTTTTCGCCCGATCACGTCAGGTTTAGGAGCATTTGAAGCTTAAATTTCGTATGAGATCGTATACGAAGAATAGAGCTCCGTGGTTTTGAGGGTCACTGAATTCGAATCCGGGGTCTGTTTCTCTTCATCGACACAAAATTAAGGTAAATTTCAAGGGAAAAAACGTCTATTTTGCAAAAAAAAAAAAAAAAAAGAAAAAAAGAATTTCGACTGCAGATTCATTTCTTGCAAAATAAACATATTTGTCCTTGAAATTCCCTTGATTCTGCGCCGATGTGCTTCTTTAACAACTTCATACGAAATTTGACCTTCAAATGCTCATAAACCTGACGTGATGGGGTGAAACGGACTCCGGATTCGGATTCAGTAGAAATACATAAGAATATATTTTTAGATGGAACGGCATTTTTCTCCAGCGGTGGTACTCCTCCTCAGTTCTTCCCGGAATATTTCGATGGATTCATCTCCATCTTCTTCAGCCAGGTACTTGTTTCTTCCTCGGTGGTAGCCAAGGGAATGACATACTCGGTGGTAGCCAAGGGAATGACATACCTGGCTGAAGAAGATGGAGATGAATCCATCGAAATATTCCGGGAAGAAGTGAGGAGGAGTACCACCGCTGGAGAAAAATGCCGTTCCATCTAAAAATACTATCCCAGCGACGAAAAATAACATCAAACATAAGAATATATGTATGGCGTTTTTGGAAATTACAACTTTTTTGTGTGTGTGCCTGTGTAATAAGAGCCTTTTTCCACCAACTGGCATTTATTGGTATGTTTTTTTTTTTATTTTTATTTAAAGAAATATCACAATCTACAATTCAATTGCATCATGTAATTTGATACAGGTTACTTGCTCACGCCTCAGGTGTCTCCAGTCGTCAGCCGAATACCTTCCTAGTTTAGGAAGGATTCTAGGATGACCTGGAGTTAACCTTACGCCATCCAACCACACCCTGCGACTAGCAGGGAGTATTGAAGGCGGGTGAGCCGTGGGCTGTGTTATCCTGAGGAGAGAAAATATCCACCGATATCACTCTCAATTTATACAATTATAATTTCTTTGATCACTCCACAAATAATTGTTCTTGTTCACTCCACGACACTTCACTGCCTAAGTAAGTCTCGGGGCCACTTCCTGTTAAGGCGTCTTGGTGGAGAGGAAGGATGGTTGGTGCTGGATAAGGATTGGGCTATAGGATTAGGATGATTGATTAATTTGCTATGGAAAGATGAGAAGCGGATTGGGATTATATCTTGGACAAAAGGGATATTTAGGTCATTATGGAGGGTGCGATTTGTAACATAATAAGGAGCATTGACTATGGTACGCAGGACTTTGGATTGGAAGGTTTGGAATCGGTGGATGTTGGAATGCTTGGCTGTCCCCCAAAGTTCTATTCCGTAAGTCCAAATAGGTTTTATTAGTGAGTCGTAGAAAGTTAGTTTGTTATGTACGGTTAATTGTGATGATCGGTTTAGTAGTCTGTATGGCTGTCCGAATCGTCGATTGAATTCTTGCCGTTTGAGTTTAATGTGTGCGTTCCAAGTCAATCGAGAGTCAAGGTAAAACCCAAGGTATCGGATAGTATTGGTTATGGGTAAAGGATTGCCGTTGAAGGAAACAGTAGGGCAGGTTTCACGTCGAAGGGTAAAAGTTATTTGGTGACACTTTTTGACGTTTATTTTGATGCGCCATTTCTTGCACCACTGTTCAATTTGAGTTAGATGGGTTTGTAGGTTTTGTGAGGCAGTGTCCGGTTTTATGTGGGGCGAAAGGTTGGCCGTATCATCTGCATACGTCGCGAGGAGGATGTCGGGATGTGTTGGAATGTCAGCTGTATAAATGGTATAAAGGAGAGGACCAAGGACGCTACCCTGAGGAACTCCCGCTTCCACAGGGAAGTAATCTGAGTAGGCTGTTCCATGCCGGCTCGGAAAAACCTGTCTGAGAGATAGGAGCGAAGGATTAGGTAAAGGGTGCTAGGAAGGTGAGTTTTGAGTTTGAAGAGTAAGCCTGAATGCCAGAATCGGTCGAATGCCTGGGCAACGTCCAAGAAGGCAGACGTGCAATACTCTTTTCGCTCGAGGGACGAGGAGATGAGATCAACAACACGAAGCCCTTGCTGCACTGTGGAGTGTTGGGAGCGGAAGCCGAATTGATGGGATGGGATGAGATTTTGGGAATTAAGGATAGGTATTAAGTGCTTTAATAAAACCTTTTCAAATAATTTGGAAAATATAGGGAGAAGCCTTATGGGGCAGTAGGAGGAAGGATTGTTAGGAGGTTTACCAGGTTTAGGAAACAGAACTACAATTGAGAATTTCCAGAGTATGGGATAATGGGTTGTTCGGAGGATGCAATTGTAGATGTAGGTGAGGAATACTATGGCCTTGGTTGGGAGCTGTTTAAGGATTCTGAAGGTGATGAGGTCGTAACCAGGGGATTTTCGGGATGGTAATCGGGATATTAGAAATTTAACTTCAGATGGACTAACTGCATTTGGTGGTAGGGAGAGAGGAAGTGGGGATTGTAGGAAATCATCTAATTCCGGTAAATGGGACTCAGGTTCAGGAGGGGGATAAGGAGTAAATGTTCTTTTTAGGTGATTGGCAAATAACTCGGATTTGTCTTCGTCAGAGGCGGCCCATGTGCCGTCCTCTCGGCGAAGGGGGGGGGGGAGATACAGGATGGTATTTCAGGATTTTACGAGTGGCTGTCCAAAGGGATTTGTCGGAGCCTGATAGAGATGAAAGGTAGGATTTAAAGGATTCGGAACGATGTTGGATTAATTGTCGCTTTACTAGTCGGCATAATTCATTGTAAGAGCGACGGTCGGAGGGATGGCGAGTTCTCTGCCACAGAGCTCGTGCTTGGCGTTTGGATATTATTAGGTCTCTTAGGGATTAGGGTAGAGTTCTTTCAGCTAGGATTGGTTGATGAAGGCGTTTAGGAAGGGAGGTTTTCAATGCACATTGTTGAATGGATGTTGTGAATTGTTGGACAGCTATATCTAGGTCTTCAGGGGTTTTGAGGGAAATATTGAGGTTGATGGTGTCTTCAAGGAGGGATCGGAAGAGACTCCAATCGATAGGTCCAGTGATCATGGAAGGAGGTTGAGGCTTTGGAATAGGTTGTAGAGAGAGTATTAGAGGACTGTGGTCAGAGGATAAGTCATTTAGGGAATCTATTAAGGTGAAGACGGATGTAAAACCAAAGGAAACGAAGAAGTCTATTAGATCAGGGATGCGGTTTGGGTCGGTAGCCCAGTATGTTGGGGAATTCGGGGAAATGGTTGAGCAGTGATTTGAGGAGAGTGCAGAGAGTAGGGTACGACCACGGGAGTTGGTTACCCTTGACCCCCACTGAAGATGCTTGGCGTTGAAATCAACTCCTAGAAGGAATTTGGTACCAAGGGATTCCAGAAGATCTAGGATTTCTGATTCTATTAGAGGTTTGTTAGGAGGACAGTAAACAGCTGACAGGGAAATTGGAAAGGAAAATGTGGAGATAGTGATGGTGGTGGCTTGGAGTGAATCTGTGGGATTGTTAGGACAAGGGTGATGGGATAAGGCTCTTCTTATAATGATGGCAGATCCTCCATGGGCTTTACCGTCTAGATGGTCAGTGCGGTAAGTGCTGTAGTCCTGAATTCGTAAATGCTTATTTTTGGTAAGTCGTGTTTCTGTGATGAGTACTACATCTATACGTTTGTCTTGTAGTAATGTAGTCAGTTCGTTTGTGTTATTTGTTATGCCATTAGCATTCCAAAGTAGGATGGACAAGGATTTATGTGTGGGAGAGGGAATCATTTTGAAAGGGTTGGGAGCAGGTGAGTGATTATGGTATTAAGTTGGGTAATGAGAGGACTAATAAGAGATCTGAAGTCTGAATGAGGGAAGTGATGTCATTGGAGGAGGTTGGGGTGGAATGAAGGGAGTAGCCCGTCTTGGAGTTGGTGTTGATGCGTTGCCTGGATGTTGGTCGGCAGGAGCTGTCTCATTGAGTACTGTTTCCTGTTGCTGGCTAGATCCAGCAGCGAGTTGGATCTTGGAACATAATTACAATACGCCTTTGTGTGATTGTACAGCTGGCAGTTTGTGCACTGTACAGGCTCTCGTCTGCGGTAAGGTTTTCCGACTTGTACTCTTGTGTGGTAGGGTCTGGTAATGTTGTAAATTTTATCAACATTTGGCTGCTGCTCTAGATCCACAAAGAAGAGAGGTAAGGCAACTTTCATCATTCCTTATTCAGTGGATGTCTTCACAATGACATTTGTCGCTTGCCTCGCCTTAAAGCCAAGCGTAGCGAGTTCTTCAATGATCTCTTCAGTGGGGGTGGAGGGATGGAGATTTCTGATCGCCACTCGCAGGGTACGTTCATCCTTCGGTTGATATGTGTGGTATTGAGCCTACTTGTGTGGATCAACTTTTTTATTTAGGTGAGTGCAAAATATTTTGATGTTTTTAATATTGTTCATAAATATGGGGGGAGGGCTCATAATTTTGTTTTGAGATTTTTCAGTTTCCATTTCATCTTCTTGATTTTTCTGTAACAGTTGAAATGGGTTGGCTGTAAAAAATGCTGACTCAGCCTTTGTTTCTTCGTTGATTGTAGACGTACCTGGAGTTTCTTCAACAGGTATAGACGGGTTGTCATTTTTTATGGGCTGTTTCTTCGTAATCTTCCTTCTTGAGCGCGTGTTCTTCGAGGGCGACATAGGTGGAGAGCTACCAGCTAATCTTGATCTTTGGCCACCGCTTGCCATTACCATGTGGTAAAATCCTCCCATAAATATTCAATAGAACAATTCAATTGAATTTAAAGAATAAAAATAAAACGAGAAGAAAAAAAAATAATAAAAAAATATAGGCGCCAGCAGGAGCCTAGAACTCGGATTGTCGAGTCTCAGACTCCAAGACGTTAGCCATGAGCCAAAGAAGTGATGCGGGGAGGGTATCTCGATTCCCATAAAGGCCCCTAGTTTCTGAGCTAGCTAGGAGGCAGCTAGTAGAGGGGGACTGTTCTGCAGAGACAGGAATAGTCGCTCACCGTGAGGCAGGGCAGAGAATTCACACAAAATCTTGAAACTTTACTCACTTATTTCAGGTTTTTCTGCACAGGAATTCCGAGGAAAAATTCACATAATGTACACTCAACGATTAAATAATCATTTGAGCAAGTTTAGTTCAATTACGAACTCAATGTACCACTGAACTTTAAACAATAGCAAGAGCAAATAAAAAACACTACTTCACTGTACAATGGCTGAAGCGCGACTGTAATATTGGTATGTAGCATTCAAGTTCTTTTTAACGATAAAAAATATCATTATTCTCTGCCCATTTGTAGTTATGCCATTTTTTTGGAGTTATGTTTTGACAACCATGTCCATTATTATTTTCTGTAATTCTGCGTTTGTATTGGTTTTTAGATGACGATGTATACATGCCAATTCACAGGAAGAAAGCTGGTACATTTTTGGAAATTTAGTAAGTAGAAAGTAAAAATATAATTCTTCTTATTCGAAAGGAGAAGTTTATTAACTAGAAAAACCCGTGCACCGAAGTTCGTTTTGAGAGGTACTAGGTCCAGTTTTTTATGACAAAGGCTGTTCTAGATCCATTAGACTTCATATTTGGGCAATTCTCTTTAGGATATGAATTGCGTAGAACAATATTATCTTTAACTTAAGACATAGTCGGGCTGTATAGAAGGAGCCGTTCCTGAGATTTTGGCCTTGAAAGACGCTAAACTGCGAAAAAATCAGCATTTTGAAAAATTGAGTCGCGGCACGTGTTAACGACCTCCAATCGGGCTCAAACTTTGGCAAGCTAAATATCTGGAAAGGGTGATCATTTTGAGGGGAGGGGGTGCCGTTTATGAAATTCCGACATCGATTTTTAGCGACCACCCTAGTATACTTATTACAGAAATACAATGAAAATTACCACATATATGAAATATTACAGGAATATAAGAAAAATTACCACACATGGCGTTAATGACTCGCCATTATAACAAAAAAAAAATCAAGGCGGACCTCTTCTAGAGTAACCTCTGGAAATGTTTTCTTCACCTACACCATTAGCGCCGGACTGTATTAAGGTTCCCTATTCTTTCTGCACAATCACCATGGAATGGGATTTTTTCAGCGACCACAGCCATACAAACAGTGAATCAGCTTAGAACATGTGGGTCGAAGGTGGTTAATTGTTTTTAGTGTTGGGCTCAAAAAACATTTTCCTATTCACCAATACTACACTCGTAAATTGCAGTGGATTTATCATATCATATCTTCCTTCCTCAGACTGGTGTGCATGATTTTAATACATTTTAATTTATTTATTAATGATTTATAAATTTTGTGCGCCTAAGATTTTACAGATACTAAGTGCAATAGCTCGTAAATATATTTACTTAATTTTTACATTAACTGTAATTAATTACATTAACAGTTTTGTTTTGTTATTTTCCCTCCTTCGTTGAAGCCCGACTGGCCTCGCGTAGGTAATGTTATAAAGCATAATACATATGTTTTTTTTTTTCAAATTAATTGTTCTTATTTGTGCCTTACAAAGCTATACTTAAGTATTGAGCTATAACTTTAGGTGATAAAAACGGCATAAAAATCGGACATTTAATGCGTAATATAAACTCGTTTATTGAGCATTTAAACGGTTCTGTATTTTTCCTTACAAATTCAGTGTTCTTATTAACACTATTGCAGTTAATTTTTACGGTGATGTGGGCATATTGAAATCATCCTCCTAAAAAGTTTTTTCCTTGTTTCATTTGACATTTGTGGATAAATCAGTTCATTAAATGCATTAACACACATTTATTTTAAAATTGTGTAGTTAATTCTTATGGGGATTGTAAAAACATTCTAAGATTGCAAAGGTTTTTGCTTGTTTCATTTGACATTTGTGGCTAAATCAGTTCATTAAATGCATTAACACACATTTATTTTAAAATTGTGTAGTTAATTCTTATGGGGATTGTGAAAACATCCTAAGATTGCAAATGGTTTTGCTTGTTTCATTTGACATTTGTGGCTAAATCAGTTCATTAAATGCATAAATACACATTTATTTTACATGAGTTTAGTTAATTCTTGTGGTGATATGGGGATTGTGAAAACATCCTAAGATTGCAAAGGTTTTTGCTTGTTTCATTTGACATTTGTGGCTAAATCAGTTCATTAAATGCATAAACACACATTTATTTTACATGAGTTTAGTTAATTCTTGTGGTGATATGGGGATTGTGAAAACATCCTAAGATTGCAAAGGTTTTTGCTTGTTTCATTTGACATTTGTGGCTAAATCAGTTCATTAAATGCATAAACACACATTTATTTTACATGAGTTTAGTTAATTCTTGTGGTGATATGGGGATTGTGAAAACATCCTAAGATTGCAAAGGTTTTTGCTTGTTTCATTTGACATTTGTGGCTAAATCAGTTCATTAAATGCATAAACACACATCTAGGCGCACGGTAGTGCGCCAGGCCAAGTTCCGGCCTAAGCATACTGTGTGTATATTACAGGCGGTCTTAGAGCCGATTTTTACCCTCTCATAACTTTCAACCAGGTAAAGATAAAGTTATGAAATTTTACACAGGTATTATACTACTAGATGTGAGTAAAACTGAAAATTTTCATAATTCTACATCGAATAGTTTCTGAGATATTAGCGATCGAAAATCGGGATTTATAGGACTCACTCACTCACTCACTGACTCATCAAAATTATTAGGCACTTCCCATGATGCTAGAGACTTGAAATTTTGCATGAAGATAGATATGAAGACGATATTAAAGGAAAAAATCGAAAAATCGCGAAAAGTTGTGTTTGACTCCGCTTCCGGGGCGGGGGCGTGCCAGTTTTGTACTTCCATCGGAAACCCATCATTCCGTCCAAAACCCATCATATGGGGTATCAAATGAATTGTCTCGGTATGAAAAACCTATATTTGATGTTTTAAGAAACAATTTGACGCATATAGGCTCGGTAAAAATCTTATACCAGCTGTCTGTCTGTATGTTTGTTCCTCTTACAAATCCGTACCGTTTGACCGATTTTGACCAAACTTGGGACACAGATGGATCTTGATACGGGGAGAATCATAGGCTAGGTTAAATTGTCTATCAGCTGTTTGTCTGTCTGTTTGTTCCTTATACAAATACACACCGTTTGACCGATTTTGACAAAATTTGACACACATGTCGGTCTTTATCCGGGTAGTGTCATAGGCTTGTCAAAATCGCCTGTCTGCATGTTTGTACCTTACACAAATGCACACCATTTGACCGATATTTGACCGATTTTGACCAAACTTGGCACACAGGTAGGCCTTGGTCCGGGGAATGCACTAGGCTAGGTAAAAAAGGTCTTTCAGCTGTCTGTCTGTATGTTTGTTCCTTACACAAATTCACACCGTTTGGCCTATTTTGACCAAACTTGGCACGCAGGTAGGTCATGATACGGGAGTGTCCTATTACCTATGACGTTTTCTACTTTTGTTCCATCGAAATGCAATCATTCCTTCTGAAACCCATCATGTGGGGTATCAAATGAATCGTCTTGGTAAGGAGAACCTATATTTGATGTTTTAAAAAACATTTCGACGCATCTTAACAAAAGCAGTTGTAACTTCTTTCTTAAATGTAGTAAATAAAGTCGTAGGGGATCACTGTATAATATACTTCAAAGCAGATACTATGTTTTTCAAAGTCGAGCTATCTAAATTACAAAGTTTAGGATCAAAAACCCAAAATGTATCGTCTTTGTTCTTATATTTTTCTTGAAGGCCTTCTGAACTTTCCTGTGTTTTACAGTATAATAGTTTAGTTACGAGAGCAATCAATCTGTCCTCTAGAGTACTGTCATCTGGAAGAGCTTCTAACTTTTCTAGTCTAGTGATTAGATTTATGTAGGTTGATTATTGGTATCAAATATCAAGCAGTAAGGAGAACCTTATGCAGAATCCAAAGACCCTGGTTTTATATGAAGTACAAAAGCCAGTAGGTATGCGGGACTAAATTCTATTTAATACTTAGAAAAAAGTAATGAGATCCCTTGACTTTCCTCAACCAGGTATATTCTTAAAGTTGGCAATGTTTTTTTTTGTGCCGAAATTATCTTTAGAGAAAAACTAAACATTGCCAAGTTTAAGAATATACCTGGTTGAGGAAAGTGATATTTTAGTAACTGGATATAAGTATTTTTATTGTTGTTTTTAAAGGTCAGTTGAAGTGTCTTTACTGTTCTTAGTAAGTAACTATGAGGTCTTCCAAGTAATGAACTTGGACATTTCTTTCTTGTATCATCTCTTGTATTGGAAAATATTTTTGGTTGAATTAATACACCAACTCATACTACTTTTTTGGAGTGTAGAATGGTAAGGCGTTTTTGGGGGGTTTTAGGAGGGGACAAATTTTTGAGGAAGGGAGTGTTTCTTTGTGGGGGCAGGAACTTGGCCTCTATTTCACATTTATGTTTTTGGGGGGATTTATTTTACATGAGTGTAGTTAATTCTTGTGGTGATATGGGGATTGTGAAAACATCCTAAGATTGCAAAGGTTTTTCCTTGTTTCATTTGACATTTGTGGCTAAATCAGTTCATTAAATGCATAAACACACATTTATTTTACAAAGAGACTTCTATAAAAGCTGAACTTCTTAATTAAATAAATTCAAAGCTGTTTGAAACAAAATCTCTCATTAAACCATTCTTTTCCCTCTAAATGAGATCTTTCCTTTTCTTTTCCTTTTTTTTTTCTTTGCTTTTCGAAAGAGCTTTCGAGAGAGTTAAGAGAAATTAAAGCTGGCTTAATTTTAATAGCATGTTTCATTATTTCCTTGCGAAAATTATAAAAGGATTCTGACAAAATAAATTTAGTCACGGTGGTGTTCTTCATTAAATTAGTTCTTCTTGACCTTGGGGCTTTTTTCTTGTTGCCCCCCTCCTAGAAATCTATAGCAAAGTAAGGACTTTGATCAAGGAACCCGTTGCTGACAAAGTCAACCTACCCCAGACTATATTCAATACAACATCTCTAGGGCCAACGGCCATAGCCACGTTGAAGACACCGGTTCCCGTAGATCACCGAAGTTAAGCAACGTCGGGCGTGGTCAGTACCTGAATGGGTGACTGACCATGTGCTGTTGGCATTATAAAAGGGCGGCAACCTGTAGATAGCCCGGCGCTAATGGCCAAGTTGTAGATGCGCCGTAAAAAAAAAAAAAAAAAAAAAAAAAAAAAAAAAAAAAAAAAAAAAAAAAAAAAAAAAAAAAAAAAAAAAAAAAACATCTCTAGGGTGATTACTAAATTATGTTAGTTCCCGCTATTTCATAGAAACGTAACTACTACAGTTGCAAGAATAAAAGTAATGTAAATTTGTATTTATCTATGCCTGGTATGTGCTGATTGCATATCAGAATGCAAGTATGTCCTAATAACTTGAATGTTCATAGAATGGATTTTTTTAATAAAAGAATTTGATAACAAATCGGAAATACGGTCATATAAACGATTACTAGAATGCAAGTATGTGATGATAACCCGGAATTGTTTTTTTACATTTATTTAACATCTGTACATTTGTAAAGTACATTAGTTAAGTTTGCTTACAAATATAATGAATAATTAATTCTTGTGAAAGATGACCCAATATATATTTTCCACTTTTCTTGTTTCTTGAAGCAAGAATGTGATGATAAATCGGAAATATGTCCATAGGATAGAATATTCGAATGAAAGAATGTGATAATATATTGGAATTATGGTCATATAAAGGATTAACCGAATGCAAGAATGTGATGATAACACGGAAATATGTCCATAGAATAAAATATTCGAATGAAAGAATGTGATAATAAATTGGAATTACAGTTATATAAAGGATTCTCTAGAATGCAAGTATGTGAGGATGACCCGGAAATATGTCCATAGAATAAAATATTCGAATGAAAGAATGTGATAATAAATTGGAATTACGGTTATATAAAGGATTCGCTAGAATGCAAGTATGTGAGGATAACCCGGAAATATGTCCATAGAATAAAATATTCGAATGAAAGAATGTGATAATAAATTGGAATTACGGTTATATAAAGGATTCGCTAGAATGCAAGTATGTGAGGATAACCCGGAATTTTTTTTTACGTTTATTTAACACCTCTACATTTGTAAAGTACATTAGTTAAGTTTGCTTACAAATATAATGAATAATTAATTCTTGTGAAAGATGACCCGATATATATTTTCCACTTTTCTTGTTTCTTTTTCTGGCAGGGGGTCGATAAAGTAGTACACACTTTGTTCACTTTAACTACTACATACCATAACTACATACCAAATAAAGTAGTTAAAGTGAACAAAGTGTGTACTACTTTATCGAACCCCCGCCAGTAAAAGAAACAAGAAAAGTGGATAATGAATAATATATACAGAAATTGATTAATAAAACTTACATAGCCAACCGACAAATTAATACATAAATAAATAATAATAATGAAATGAAAATAACTAAATAATAAATAAGTAAATATGAAAAAAAAAACAATTGAATAAGAAATAATAATAATGATAATAACACAACCCGGAAATATGCCCATAGGATAGAATATTCGAATAAAAGAATGTGATAATATATTGGAATTATGGTCATATAAAGGATTAACCGAATGCAAGTATGTGAGGATAAACCGGAAATATGTCCATAGAATAAAATATTCGAATGAAAGAATGTGATAATAAATTGGAATTACAGTTATATAAAGGATTCTCTAGAATGCAAGTATGTGAGGATGACCCGGAAATATGTCCATAGAATAAAATATTCGAATGAAAGAATGTGATAATAAATTGGAATTACGGTTATTAAAGGATTCGCTAGAATGCAAGTATGTGAGGGTAACCCGGAAATATGTCCATAGAATAAAATATTCGAATGAAAGAATGTGATAATAAATTGGAATTACGGTTATATAAAGGATTCGCTAGAATGCAAGTATGTGAGGATAACCCGGAATTTTTTTTTACGTTTATTTAACACCTCTACATTTGTAAAGTACATTAGTTAAGTTTGCTTACAAATATAATGAATAATTAATTCTTGTGAAAGATGACCCGATATATATTTTCCACTTTTCTTGTTTCTTTTTCTGGCAGGGGGTCGATAAAGTAG
Source organism: Gonocerus acuteangulatus (assembly GCA_946811695.1). Classification (NCBI taxonomy): domain Eukaryota; kingdom Metazoa; phylum Arthropoda; class Insecta; order Hemiptera; family Coreidae; genus Gonocerus; species Gonocerus acuteangulatus. Next base: position 111,378,538 of record OX328132.1, on the reverse strand, counting down.
TACACACTTTGTTCACTTTAACTACTACATACCATAACTACATACCAAATAAAGTAGTTAAAGTGAACAAAGTGTGTACTACTTTATCGAACCCCCGCCAGTAAAAGAAACAAGAAAAGTGGATAATGAATAATATATACAGAAATTGATTAATAAAACTTACATAGCCAACCGACAAATTAATACATAAATAAATAATAATAATGAAATGAAAATAACTAAATAATAAATAAGTAAATATGAAAAAAAAAACAATTGAATAAGAAATAATAATAATGATAATAACACAACCCGGAAATATGCCCATAGGATAGAATATTCGAATAAAAGAATGTGATAATATATTGGAATTATGGTCATATAAAGGATTAACCGAATGCAAGTATGTGAGGATAAACCGGAAATATGTCCATAGAATAAAATATTCGAATGAAAGAATGTGATAATAAATTGGAATTACAGTTATATAAAGGATTCTCTAGAATGCAAGTATGTGAGGATGACCCGGAAATATGTCCATAGAATAAAATATTCGAATGAAAGAATGTGATAATAAATTGGAATTACGGTTATATAAAGGATTCGCTAGAATGCAAGTATGTGAGGATAACCCGGAAATATGTCCATAGAATAAAATATTCGAATGAAAGAATGTGATAATAAATTGGAATTACGGTTATATAAAGGATTCGCTAGAATGCAAGTATGTGAGGATAACCCGGAATTTTTTTTTACGTTTATTTAACACCTCTACATTTGTAAAGTACATTAGTTAAGTTTGCTTACAAATATAATGAATAATTAATTCTTGTGAAAGATGACCCGATATATATTTTCCACTTTTCTTGTTTCTTTTTCTGGCAGGGGGTCGATAAAGTAGTACACACTTTGTTCACTTTAACTACTACATACCATAACTACATACCAAATAAAGTAGTTAAAGTGAACAAAGTGTGTACTACTTTATCGAACCCCCGCCAGTAAAAGAAACAAGAAAAGTGGATAATGAATAATATATACAGAAATTGATTAATAAAACTTACATAGCCAACCGACAAATTAATACATAAATAAATAATAATAATGAAATGAAAATAACTAAATAATAAATAAGTAAATATGAAAAAAAAAACAATTGAATAAGAAATAATAATAATGATAATAACACAACCCGGAAATATGCCCATAGGATAGAATATTCGAATAAAAGAATGTGATAATATATTGGAATTATGGTCATATAAAGGATTAACCGAATGCAAGTATGTGAGGATAAACCGGAAATATGTCCATAGAATAAAATATTCGAATGAAAGAATGTGATAATAAATTGGAATTACGGTTATATAAAGGATTCGCTAGAATGCAAGTATGTGAGGATAACCCGGAAATATGTCCATAGAATAGAATATTCGAATGAAAGAATGTGAGAATGTATTGGAATTACGGTTATATAAAGGATTAACCGAATGCAAGAATGTGATGATAAATCGGAAATATGTCCATAGGAAAGAATATTCGAATGAAAGAATATGATAATATATTGGAATTACGGTCATATAAAGGATTATTCGAATGCAAGTATGTGATGATAACCCGGAAATATGTCCGTAGAATAGAATATTCGAATGAAAGAATGTGATAATATATTGGAATTACGGTCTTATAAAGGATTACTCGAATGAAAGTATGTGATGCTAACCCGGAAATATGACCGTAGAATAGAATATTCGAATGAAAGAATGTGATAATATATTCTAATTACGGCCATATAAAGGATTACTCGAATGCAATGTGATGATAAATCGGAAATATGACCATTGAATGGATTATCAGATTGCAAGTATATGATAACTGTTCTCACCAAAATGCCAATCCTGCAACACACTTATGCTGCCTAGTGCTTTTTACTATTTTTTTTTTCAATCCAATAATTTTTTTATTGGTTATTACTAGAGAATGGATGTTCTTGTAAAATAAAATTTAAAATATGTGCATATATATATTTAACTATTTGTAATGAAATATGTTATAAAAAACTGAAATTATTTAGCAAACAATTACATACCTAAAACACTATAAAATATTAAAAAGAAAAGCATAAATAAAAAGTATGAACTCTGTTATTATTAATGGAAAGAACAAAAGTTGAAAACATATAGAACAAAATTACTAAAACCGTATGACATATTGAAAAATTAAGCATAAATAAAAATTAGGACGGGAAATTGTTTGTAACAAGATGCATCTTTAAATTCTCAAACGTGAAATGACACCAGTCTGATCTGAGTATATTTTTGAAGCGACTGAAGTGACTGGTGTGTATTTGAAGGCCGGAAGCTCCATGGGATTCCACTAAACTGTTAAACATCTACTTGCTGTTTTCCCACTCCAATAATCTGGAAATATTTCCAACGAGCTTATTATTTTAACTTTATTTTTAATTTATTCCTTCTAAAATATCGATTTTCTTTATTACTCCTTGTATGATTCCAATGCTATTCTCTAACACCATGCCTTTTGTCTCTGTTCTTGATATAGTATCAATATACCCACCAATCGGTCAATCAGTTAAGTATTGTTTTCTTTATCAGTTTCCCCTTTATTTCTTCAATTACAAAATAAAAAGAATTTTGACAAAATATGTGAAAAAAATGTAAAATAAATAACTGCTTAAATGCTTCAAAATCACTTAAAAAGTGTAGAATTACATCTACATTTACAATTTAGAAAAATATAAATAATATTCATAATAATCACCCAAAGATATGAAAATAGAATTTATTATTCAACTGCAAGTATACCATACTTCACCTAAGAATTCCATTATAAAATGTATTAGGTAAATGCAAGTATTTCATAATATATCTTTAATTACTCTAATTAGCTGAGATGAAATAGCTTCTTTAATCCTATTAGCGAGGATTATATAATAATGGAATAACAACAATGCTTAATGGGAGTTAGTGCAAAGCCAAAGCCTCTGCTTTCCTACCTCTAAAATTCCATCTAAATAATGAAGATTTTCTGAAAATAATTATTTAAAGTTGCAGAAAAATTAAATTAATTCCAGGCGTAAATGTGGATTGACTAAGAAAACAATCAATTTTTTTTTATAAATTTATGCGAGCTGCACATTTTTGAGTCTCAGCATTTCGAACGAAACAACATTTAGTTAACCGCTTAATGACCTCACCCAAGACATTTCTGGTTTAGAAAGCGTTCTGATTTGTCAATGAAAGAATCAACTCGGGCCCTGATATATATGCATCAACTATTGCCTGGACTACAGTTTTCATATACCTGTGGGGTCAATCCATACGAAGAGGTCCAAGGTAGGTTGCTTGGCCCTTTTTAATTTCCTTTATTTTCTTATATGTTTTTACTAGACAAACGGGAGGTACAAAACAGATTAAACAGATTTTTGATTGACAATTTTTGTAAAGTTTGAGCATTTTTCGCGAATTTTCAAAAATTCATAACTTGGTTCAGAGTCAAATATCAATGTTCAAATTTTTACTCTAATTTGCTATCATATAGTATTACATAATGCGTAAAACTCATGGACTTTTATCCCGTCGCATTTGAGATATACAACCATAAACTTTACAAAAATTTAAAAAATCGTAATTTTAAAAATTCATACAAAATTAAGGAGTGAGTTGTCAATGCTGAAACTCTTTAATATGTGAGTACCCAATGATACCTCACTACTAAAAACGTATTAGCTCTGATAAATTTCTCTTTCATGGATTTTTTAATTTCTAAAAAGCTGAATTCCTCAATTTTCGACCTCCAACTTTGGAGACCATTTAGGCTGCATTTAGGACCATTTAGGTATGATTTGCATAGGGAATTATGGCTATGAAACAATATTGTAGAGGAAAAAGTACTGAAAAAAATTATGCCAGTTCCAATTTCGTAGCACAATGCAGTCCAAAGATAATGAATTTAATGGAAACATCTTCAAAGCGGAAAACCACTTGTAATTCAAAATAAAAATGTCCACACGTAAACGGTATAGGATAAAAAAAAAAAAAAAAAAAAAAAAAATCCCTATATACATTATTTATTGATCCTCAACCTCAGCCAAATATATTTGATGAACTAGTTACAATTCCTCATTTTAAACGTTTCGGCCTCAGGGCCATCCTCATTAACTAGAAGAAAAATAAATTACATGTATTTAAAATTACATTAAAAAATTACCCCCTTTTTTTATTCATACAATGTAAAAATTTTTTAAAACTATCTTTAACTTATATTACCTTCCTTTCTTAATCCACATATAATCACCCTATTTTCACAAGGACTTGTCATCACATTACATCTAAAACTTTAAAACTATAGGCTTTTCCATCTTCTATAAATAACACTTTTTTTACTTTTTTTAAACATTTGAAATTTCCACCAGACCATGTGGCCACAACTTTCCACCATTTTCTATTTACACTATCATAACATTCTATCTCTAATCCCATATATTAAAAATTGTTCATGTCCATTTTACTTATCTTATTATACATATCCAATAACTCTATATAATTTACATTATTATATACCCTTTTTTACCTACCTATCTACATGCATATACCCACATATATACTTACAGAGATACATATATAAACACATACATACTCCTTTATATCCATATATATATATATATATATATATATATATATATATATATACACTCACACACATACCCACACACATACACCCATATATATATATATATATATATATATATATATATATATACACACATACATATACACACACACACCCACATACATACATATATATACATACACACACACACACATATATACATATACACATATACATAAACACACATACATACATATATATATATACATATATATATATATATATATATATATATATATATATATATATATATATAATGAGGAATTGTAACTAGTTCATCAAATATATTTGGCTGGGGTTGAGGATCAATAAATAATGTATATATGGAAATAATTTATGCCTCAGAAAATCTTTGTGAATAATTCCTAACATGTCAAAAAAAAAAAAAATGTTTTGAACCTCCCGTTTGTGTAGTAAAAACATATAAAAAAAATAAACAAATTCAAATATTGTCAACCAACCAACTTATTTTTTTATTTGTTTATCACTTCATATGGATTGACCCATTTTTTATGGATTTCTTTTTTTTTTTTTTTACTTGCTTAATTAAATCTCGAATTAACTCGGATAATGTTGGAAGCCATAGTTGAACTCCTTTTCCGTGGTCAACATGCAATAAATAAATATAAAGGAATAAATAAAGGAAAAAGCAGAGACAGTAGAGGTTTAACATTAAGCCTTGGAGTAAGGCTGGTATTTCTAGGGCGCCGTTCAAACAGCGCCAATAAGCTCTCGCATTTTCTCATATTAACTTGCTCAGTCCAACTTTTCTGTTCTTTGACATTTACGGTGCTAGTAATGGTGTCGATAATGGATTCATACATATTTTCACCCTTAGTGCGGTTCCTCCCTCCCGCATTAGGGAGGAAACCCGCTTATGAGGTTGACCTCATGACGCAATCTGGAAGTGCCGACACTATCATTTCATATTTTTCCCTCTATAGGTGGCTCAAAAATGGTCCGATTTTGATGAAACTTAGTACAAAAATCTTTCGTCTAATTTGAAAGGTCGAGTTCGTTAAGCAGCAGAATCCGTCCACTGGTACTCGTTTTATAGGTTTACTAACGTAGAAAAACGAATGAAACTATTTTTAAAGAGATATCTGTAACCTTTTTCGAGAAACATTGAAACACCTACTTTTCCAAACAAATTTTCAGTTTGGGTATTCATAAACGATTAATTCAGTTGAAACTTGGTCCAGGCCTTTGATACTTACACAATCTCTGATAGGTAAATTTTGGTTCTGTTTGGAGTTTAGGAAGTACTAGAAATAAAATATTTCATTAACAGGCACGAAAAATTTTGGGATTTGTGCATATTATCTAAAATATCTTGAAAACTGTTGGAAAATCGTGGTAAATGGAAAGTAACCATTCGAAAACTTACTAAAATCTCTACAAAGAAGGTTCTGATGTAACTTTTGATGGGGTGATGTCAATTGGAGAAATAAGGACTTCAAAATTAGCAATCGATATTTTGGCTCTTTTGAACGTTTTTTTTTTTTATCTGTTTACACAACATTTCAACTGGTTGTTGCTTATATTAATTGCATTTAACATAAAACGAGTATATGACTAAAACAAGGTATGAAAATGTGAAACGTTGTTATAGTGTTTCCAAGAGCGAACGTTGAGAAGGTAGGGGAAGTCGCCATGATACTGTCAGTTTCCTGTTATAGCGCCTTAAATCTATTTTCTCTTCGGGATTTTATTTTATATTTTTCAGGAAAGATCAAACCCCATCAATTACTGCTACTATTCCTTTAGTAATAGCACTAGAGATATGAACGGAGCACCTAAAAAATTACTGCATAAATAAGGTACTCCAACCCCAAGTATTTAAATATCTGAGAATATAAATCCATCATTATTCCATAATAGTGTATAAATAGTGCCAGAAGTTTGCAAATAGTAACGAGCATTGTTACTCATTTTTAGAGATGGGTGATAATTTTATTATTTATGACTATATTTCATCCACATCCTGAAATTAATATTAATATTAATATGAGGGGTCTCCCGTGGTCTAGTGGCTAGCGCCTTATATTCATAAGCGGGAGATGGTGGGTTCGGTCCCCACCGGCGCACAGTGGCCAAAAATCCACTTTTAGGGCGACAAAATTATTTTTTTTTGTGCTTTTCAATATTTTTGAGGTCAATGAGATAGGGAAAAATATTTTAAAAAATCGTTGACCCATAGTTTTTAGTATATCCAACAAACAAATGTTGTAGACACACAAATTTTTTGACATAATAGATAGAAAATGGGAAAACATTTTTTAAATCTATGGAACGTTTAAGTAGTACCTTTTTGCATCTATTATTTACATAAACATAATCCATATATTCATAAAAAATAATACATAGGCTATAATTCGAAAATAAACAACAAAAATAGACTAACAACTTGAAGAAAAAAGTAATTGTACTGACTTGTTTTGTTTTTTTCTTGTTTTTTAATAACAACAAATATATACAATTATATTATGCACTAAAAACGAATTATCCATCAATCATCGTCTGATTCAATACTGCTACATCCTTCAGAATTTTCTTTTGACGAGTCAGTATCGTCTGCCTCATTTTCTAATGACAGTTTTTGAAGTGGATCATGTGGTAAACTACACTTCAATAGGCTAATTACATATACATCGGTAACATGAAATTTAAATAAACACGTATAGTTTCTGTTCAAAAAATGGAAAAGTAATTACAAGAACAAAACTGCAATAAACACTGGGAAAAATGTTCCCTTTCTTAGAGTCCGATTAATATTCCCTTCCGTCGCCTGTTGATGATCCAAGAAAGTAAATATTCTTCAGCTTCTATCTGACTGCCTAAACTAAATTTAAATTTGCATTAAAAGGTGGAAGAAGGGGGAGCTGAAAGTCTCAAGACAGTAAAGTAGAAGCTTAAGGCTTATCGAAAAAATATATTTGGAAGTGGAACTTTGTGGAACTTTTTTTTAAACCTTACTCAAACCTGAGTAATCAACAAAATATGAACAATCTAGTAATAATTTCATTAATATTTTTTTTTCTTTGATATGCCTTTCTGTTATTAGATATATATTATGTATTTATAAAGAACATACCACTAGGTAATAAATCCATTGTGAAAAGAATTTATAAAATTTGCACACAATTTTAAAAACACACCTTACAAAGACCGTGGTTGGAACAAGACTAAGCAGAGGAAGAGCAAGTGACTAGCAATGGTTGCCTTCCTTATTGTCTTAAATCGGTTTGGGTTAAACTAGCTAAAAAGTTGTTCTGTGTTCAATGAATAGAAGACTTGAGCACGTTTTGACACGTAAATTGACTTTCTACGACGACATCACATTTTCGACTTCTGTTGCCGTAAAACAGTCGTTTTACCCAGTGTGCGGCGGCAGGAATTTTCAAAAAAAAAAAAAAAAAAAAAAATTAATATGACATTGTTTATCGATCACTTGACTAATCACCATCATACTGGAATTACTCTGTCCATGATCCATCTCGACTTATCCCTCCTACTGGTGGATGGCTCTTCTTCTCAAGTTGAGACTAAGTTTTTTTTAGCACTTACATGACATACGTTTTGCTTTTTTTCCTCAAATTTTCATTAATCCTACCTTAGTAGATACAGAAGATGACCCTCGTTAAAATTAATTGAAGGTTGGACATGAGGCTCTTACAGGTCGACAAACAGAGCTTGTTGACCAACTCCTGCAGGCTCTTGTAGAAGAAAATCCTGCTGTAACAGCCGAAGATCTAGCAGAAAAACGTGGATCGACACATTCTTCAGTCCACCGTTACTTTCCTGTTAAGTAGGACCAAAACATGAAATTGTCTAGTCGAAAATTTCGGATTGCCTGCTCCTGTCGACTTCATAACTGGGTTCTTCTTTAAGGGTGGAGAGATGAAACGCACTAAACGTTAATAATTTAGGGAATTTGTGGTGCTAATGACTTTGGCAGTCAGAGCACCTATAATTTAAAAATTAGGGAATTTGTGATGCTAATGACATTGGCAGTCGGAGCACCTATAATTTAAAAATTAGGGAATTCGTGGTGCTAATGACATTGGCAGCCGGAGCACCTATAATTTAAAAATTAGGGAATTTATGCTGCTAATGACCTAGGCAGTCGGAACACCTATAATTTAAAAATTAGGAATTTTGTGGTGCTAATGACATTGGCAGTCAGAGCACCTATAATTTAAAAATTAGGGAATTTGTGGTGCTAAAGACATTGGCAGTCGGAGCACCTATAATTTAAAAATTAGGGAATTTGTGGTGCTAATGATATTGGCAGTCGGAGCACCTATAATTTAAAAATTAGGGAATTTGTGGTGCTAATGACCTAAGCAGTCGGAGCACCTATAATTTAAAAATTAGGGAATTTGTGGTGCTAATGACATTGGCAATCGGAGCACCCATAATTTAAAAATTAGGGAATTGGTGGTGCTAAAGACCTAGGCAGTCGGAGAACCTATAATTTAAACATTAGGGAATTTGTTGTAAAGGAATTGTAGATTTGAGCGTGCCCTAGATGGAGGGTGCTGAATTTGATATGCAAGAAATCAGTGGTCGGAACAATTCTCCATCAATCAGCTATTTGAGAGGCGCCGTCAGCTCCCCCCCCCCCTCCAGCCTCGTCAAAATATTTCACTAGTGCAGTCCTATCATAACAAAACTGGCTCAGTCGAAGCATGGTTCGCATCATTTTACAACGCATCATCCTCAGTGGTTGGGCACTATATATACGAAGTTTTGTTGATGAAAACCATAAATTAAGGCTGGTAGGTGAAAAATTAATAATTTCTGTCCAAAGTAAACAAAGACTTCTGATAGATTGATTTTGCTAGTTAGCGGACGCGTTAGGGGTAATGTCACAATGTAACTTTTTTTTCTTACCAATTTTTTTATGGGCTTAAATGCTTCCTAAACTGATAAAAAATTATATCCAAGTGCGTTTATGGGCTTAAATGCTTCCTAAACTGATAGAAAATTATATCCAAGTGCGTTTATGGGCTTAAATGCTTCCTAAACTGATAGAAAATTATATCCAAGTGCGTTTATGGGCTTAAATGCTTCCTAAACTGATAGAAAATTATATCCAAGTGCGTTTATGGGCTTAAATGCTTCCTAAACTGATAGAAAATTATATCCAAGTGCGTTTATGGGCTTAAATGCTTCCTAAACTGATAGAAAATTATATCCAAGCGCGTTTATGGGCTTAAATGCTTCCTAAACTGATAGAAAATTATATCCAAGCGCGTTTATGGGCTTAAATGCTTCCTAAACTGATAGAAAATTATATCCAAGCGCGTTTATGGGCTTAAATGCTTCCTAAACTGATAGAAAATTATATCCAAGTGCGTTTATGGGCTTAAATGCTTCCTAAACTGATAGAAAATTATATCCAAGTGCGTTTATGGGCTTAAATGCTTCCTAAACTGATAGAAAATTATATCCAAGTGCGTTTATGGGCTTAAATGCTTCCTAAACTGATAGAAAATTATATCCAAGTGCGTTTATGGGCTTAAATGCTTCCTAAACTGATAGAAAATTATATCCAAGTGCGTTTATGGGCTTAAATGCTTCATAAACTGATAGAAAATTATATCCAAGTGCGTTTATGGGCTTAAATGCTTCATAAACTGATAGAAAATTATATCCAAGTGCGTTTATGGGCTTAAATGCTTCATAAACTGATAGAAAATTATATCCAAGTGCGTTTATGGGTTTAAATGCTTCCTAAACTGATAGAAAATTATATCCAAGTGCGTTTATGGGCTTAAATGCTTCATAAACTGATAGAAAATTATATCCAAGTGCGTTTATGGGCTTAAATGCTTCCTAAACTGATAGAAAATTATATCCAAGTGCGTTTATGGGCTTAAATGCTTCCTAAACTGATAGAAAATTATATCCAAGTGCGTTTATGGGCTTAAATGCTTCATAAACTGATAGAAAATTATATCCAAGTGCGTTTATGGGCTTAAATGCTTCCTAAACTGATAGAAAATTATATCCAAGTGCGTTTATGGGCTTAAATGCTTCATAAACTGATAGAAAATTATATCCAAGTGCGTTTATGTGGCGGAAAAGAGTTTAAATGTGCCTTTATAGTCACTGTCCTCCTTCAATACTTTTCAAAATTCAAAACCATTACATTTTTATTGCAAGAAAAAGAAAAAAAAGAACATTCTAGTACATTAACACTTTCGAGTCGTTTTTCTCAAGACAATATCTTTCGAATCGGGCGATACGTTAGCGCCTTCAATTTTCACCCGACCTACTTCAAATTTTAAAGGCAGTTACATTATTATATTCTCCAGTAAAGTACGCAACTGGTTTCAGTTTCATTGAATTATAACGATTCTATGATTTTCGACGGACTTTAATAGGAAATGAAGAATTGTTCATCACTTCGAAAACCTACGCACCGTACTAGACATTATATTCGTCGTTCAATATAATTTTAGTTCTTTCTCTACTTAAAAATTGCCGCCTGCAGACTATCGCTTGTGAAAAAATTAGATTCCGTTCGTCTGACAGAGCTCCATTCTGTTTTCGAAGAACTATGATTTATTTATGATTATTTATCATCCCATATAGAACTTATGACATATGGAAATTAAAAAAATATTGATGTTTAGCACTTTCCTCCGAAGGAAAGTAGTATTGAGGTTGGACTCATGACGGAATTTTGGAAAAATTTCTTCAAATATTTATCGATCCTACCTAGTAGACACCGAAAATGACCCCCGTTAAAATTTATATATATATATATATATATATATATATATATATATATATATATATATGTCTGTTAACACAATAGCGGCCAGAGTTTTTGTTTTTTCGTCACGAAACTTGGTATATAGCATTCAATTAGCAAACGATTGAACGAGTTCGCCAACCACCAAAGTCGGTCCATCGGAAGGGGGGGTTTACCCCGAACCCAAAACACTAATTTGACTATAGCAGCCGTAATATTTGTTATATTTCAACGAAACTTGGTATTCGTAGTGGTAATATAGAGAGAAAAGTGAGATATAAAAATGAACTAAATTCGTTCATTAGAAGGGGGGGGGTTACTACGGACCCACAATACCAATTCGCCACTACCAGACGTGATTTTTGGTATATTTTGACGAAACTCGGTATTCGTAGTGGTAATCCACAGGTAAATATGTGTTGTAAAAATAAACTAAATCGGTTCATTAGAAGGGGGGGGGGGTTTACTCCTGACCCAAATTCCTAATATACTCATACCGGTCGTAATTTCTGCTGTATTGTAACGAAACGCGGTATACGTCGTGGGTAACTCATGAGAAAGAAGTGTTGTAAAAATGAGCTGAATCAGTCAATCGGAAAGCGGGGGTTTAATTTGTAATATATTACAATAGAAAAGCCCGCCAGACGTAGGTTCACAAAGCCGCCGCAAGGAGCGCTTTCTACCACTAGAGTGACTGTATCCTGTTCCTGCGTTAGATCAAAATACGATAATACGAGGTTTTTAGTATTTATTACGTAGTGTAATAGATACGTGTGTGACATAGATATAATGTGTAAACATAACTCTGGAAGCAAATTAATAATTGATCAGTTACTCATTACAAATCTAAAAGAGAACTATTCATGTTTTTATTTTATTTATGTAGGATATTTTAAGCAAATTGTTCTGGAAAGCAGTCTACACTACCCAAATTCTGAGGAAAGTGCTTAGTTATGCAGCTCCTGCGTGACGGACTTTTTCTTTTACTCATCAATTGGAGAAAATTATTTTAATTTTGGAGGTAGAAATTGTCAGGGCTCGGTCGTGGTATCTTAATAAAACAAAATGTTTTATGTGAAAATGAGTTTTATTGTTAGCCGACGTTTCGGCTTGAAATTCAAGTCTTCATCAGGGCTGTAAAAAGAAGCAGGACAGTGTTAATACTAACATACTATCTCCACGGAAAAACTATTATATGTAGCTATCAAAAACATTTTTTGATGAAGAGACGGCACAGAAGAGACGCACAGCTACCAGACACAATTAACGAAATACTAGCGGATCGTCCCAACCAGATCGATAAACTGTTTGAATTTTTAACATCTACTGGACTAATAAATAGTATTTAAAAAAAAAAACAAAAAAAAACACCAAATAACCTCTAAATCTAAAGTATAAAACTTCCAATCTTTCACCCCCTAACAAATGTAACAACAAACTCAAATCAACAAAGACAAATATTAAAAATGAAAATTTCTACAAAAACAAATAGGATTTAATTAACAAGAGACAAGGCCGGGAGTAGGTGAACGGGGGCCTAGTAGGGTCTCTAGAGGCACTTCGGGGTCGCCTTCCTACCTGTGTTCGGGCGGGATCGTCGGTGGCTTGGGGTGACGTCTGGGTGACTCGTCTGGGGTTCTCTTTCCCTACTCGTTCTGGCTAATTTCACGCAATAGCGATACTGGCAGGAAATCAAATCTACTTCCTTTAGCTCTGTGTTTAATGACCTCAAAGTGGTTGACAGCACATTAAAAAGGGGGAAAAAAAACATTTTTATTTTATTTTTGCGTTACGCGATAACACTTTACGATTTGGCGCGTGTTACGCTCAAATCACGTTCCAAGAATGAATGATAAATGGTTATTTATTATATGATATACAGAATTAATGAGCGAATTATACAAGTAAGCCAAATTAGTCCATTAGGTGTATGGGTGTTCGCCGGACCAAATTATTAACGTTCCTACAATTCCATTAATATTTTATTCACACCAACGAATTTTGCTACATTAAATCCAAACTAAATGGAGAAATGCATTGCAACCATTACGGTTATTCTGACCCCACTCCTCACAAAATGCGCACGCTCGTGTGGGCAATGGTTTTAGCAGCTATGTAATAATCCCTCTCTACTAATGCGAATGATGAACACAATAAACCACCAAAATGGATAACTGGTAGTTAGAATCAGAGTTGGGCAAACGTTAGCGGTCGCTAATATCTAATACCTTCTCGCTAATTTAGCGGTACTGATAAGAGCCTGCGCTAACGATTAGCGCATAGCGACGGCAGTGCGCTAATCGCTAATTTATTCATGAAATGTTTAAATATCTTCATAGCTAATAGCTTTAGCTATAGTTACAACATTTTGTCATCTCAAGACTCACTTCCGGTCTGCTCTGAGCCCTGGGGCATGCACCGCTTATAACTTTAGGTAAAACTGAAGTTTAGCGTCCTCCAAACCGATTTCTTTCAAATTTTATACAATAACGTACTTTAATGCACTAAACACGAATCCGTTAAAAAAAAAGTTCGCATTCAACTAGGAATGAAGTTATTAAGCACTAAAGGTCACTGTTAGGAAGGTTATAAAACCTTACAAATACGCTGTTTACGGCGTAAACAGCGTATTTGTAAACACGCGCATGCGTAGATATGTAACATTGGGAAACAGAAAACTCTCGTTTGAAATGTTCATAAACCATTTATTCAAAAATATTGTCAATTTTAAGGGCATCCTCAGCCATGGGTTTTGATATCTTCTTGAGCGAGCGTAGCGAGAGGAAACGCATAGCATGTATGCCTAAAAGCGCCGTCCTAGACATTCTTCTTATCTTCCTAGACATCCTTCTTAGCTTTCTTCTTCTTCTTGAGACGCGATGTTCGGTGGACACAAGTCCCCAATCGCACAGAAAAATGCCTTTAAGCGCTCTTCATATTTATGAGCACGTTTGATGAGAATAATAAATTCGTGCCACTTTATTGATATTATAAAATAAGAGTATGTTGACAATTAAAGTTCAGCAGGCGCGAATTAGAACGAACTAATAATTATAAAGGCTTTAGCTAATTTAGGGATTTCTGTTATCTAATACTTTTCAAGAACGAAACAAGAAATGTGAAGAGTGTTTCATTATTTTAAAAAAATGGTTGTGAATAAATAACTGCTGTTGAATTTAAATAATTGATGGTAAATTTCAATTAAACTTCAATAATAATAATGTAAACAATTAGTTGTTTACATTAGCTCTTATAACCCCCATAACAGTGACGTTTAGTGCTTAATAACTTCTTTCCTAGTTGAATGCGAACTTTTTTTTAACGGATTTGTGTTTAGTGCATCAAAATACGATATTGTACAAAATTTGAAAAAAAACGGTTTTGAGGACGCTAAACTTCAGTTCTACCTAAAGTTATATGCGGTGCATGCCCCCGGGCTCAGAGCAGACCGGAAGTGAACGTTGAGATGACAAAATGTTGTAACTATAGCTAAAGCTATTAGCTATCACGATATTTAAACATTTCATGAATAAATTAGCGATTAGCGCACTGCCGTCGCTATGCGCTAATCGTTAGCGCTGGCTCTTATCAGTTCCGCTAAATTAGCGAGAAGGTATTAGATATTAGCGACCGCTAACGTTTGCCCAACTCTGGTTAGAATAAATTTAAAGGAGTTGAACTGTAAGCCTGCCGTATACAGGTTATTAAAAAAAAAAACCGTCACGCAGGTGCTCCATAAATAATCACTTTTATTTGAATAATGATAATGTAGACTTCATTCCTGAATAATTTGCTTAAAATCACCTATATAAATAAAATAAAAATATGACTAGTTCTGCTATTTACATTTGTAATGAGTAACTGTTTCAATTATTAGTGTTTTAATTAATTTCCTTCCTGAGTTTTATGTATACGTGGTGCCAAATATAAGGAAAAAAACAACAATTATGATATAGTTGAATCTTGACAATTTGTGCATATATTTTTATCTCATTAATTTATAAGTTTCACCAGAGTATATGTAATTTATTGTCTGAGTGAGTTTTTTGTGTGTGAGAATATTTATTGTTTGATTGAGTACTTGTAAATATTACTTGTCTAGGTTTAGGTTCTTTTAATGGTTGATCCAGTACTTGTTAAAAAGGATGCAACACATTTTTTTTTTTTTTTTTTTTTTTTTTTTTTTTTTTTTTTTTTTTTTTTTTTTTTTTTGTAAATATGTACATAGCATAGTATAAGGCAATTTTAGGTTTAAGGAGATCTAACCCACCAACCATAAAACTAAACCATTATCGATAGTGCTAATGACCTCAGCAGTAGATGCACCAAAAGAAAAAAATGTATACGTGGTTTTACATTTCTTAATAAATACACTTAAACTTTATATTTTCGTCCCTTGATCTTGATGAATAATAATAAAAGCATCTCCTTGTAAAAATAGAACATCCTAGAAAACCTAGGAACGAGATACAGTACCCCTGCTCAGCGCTCCTAGTGGTAGAATTTAGAAGAAAAGAGCCGTATGAAATCATAACAGCAGGGATACAGCTGGTGAGCGCACATGTATTTGAAAGTAACTCCATACCACATTTTTTGACAAAAGAGGGCCAATCGTTCAAGCTATCCCTCAATAAACCTCCACTTGCTTACTAAGTGTAGAGGTTTTCCTGTAAGTAGTGAATCTGTAGTCCGTTAAAGAGGGCCAATCGTTCAACCTATCCCTCAATAAACCTCTACTTGCTTACTAAGTGTAGAGGTTTTCCTGTAAGTAGTGAATCTGTAGTCCGTTAAAGAGGCCAATCGTTCAAGCTATCCCTCAATAAACCTCCACTTGCTTACTAAGTGTAGAGGTTTTCCTGTAAGTAGTGAATCTGTAGTCCGTTAAAGAGCTGAAGAAAAAATACGCAAGAAACTTCTGATTCATCGAGAATAACAGAATTGCGTTATTGGACGTCCAGAAAGTATCTTTTGTCAGTGGGTTTACTGAATTAAATTACTGTTTTCTCAAAAGAAATTTTGTATTTTTTATGATGGCATAATTAGAATTTAATTATCTTGACTGGTTTTTGAGCAATCCTTTCTTATTCAATAAAAAATATGTTTACGTTAAAAAACAGAAAATTGGGCATAACTAATCTTCCCTTCGTAATTCGATCATACTTGAGAAGTACTTTTTTATTGGAAATTATGTCTAGAATCACCTCCTAGATTGAAAATTGAAGCTACTCAGACCTGTCACCCTGAATCACCTCATCATATATATATATATATATATATATATATATATATATATATATATATATATAAAGCACGTGTCTGTCTGTTTGTTCCTTATACGAATCCTCACCGTTTGACCGATTTTGATTAAATTTGGCACACAGGTAGGCCTTGATACGGGGAGGGTCATAGGCTAGGTCAAAAACGTCTACCATCTGTAAGTCTTTATGCTTGTTCTTTATACAAACCCACAACGTTTGACCGATTTTGACCAAACTGGGCACACAGGTTGATCTTGATTCGGAGAGGGTTATACGCTAGGTCAAAAACGTCTACCAGCTGTCTGACGGTATGTTTGGCCCTTATACAAATCCACACCGTTCGACCGATTTGGACCAAACTTGGCACACTGGTAGATGTTGATGCAGGTAGTGTTATAGGCTAGGTCAAAAACGTCTACCATCTGTCTGTCTGTTAGTTTGTTCTTTATACAAACCCACACCATTTGACCAATTTTGACCAAACTGGGCACACAGGTTAATCTTGTGTGCCATCTGGGGTGGGTCATAGGGTAGCTCAAAAAAGTCTAATACCTATATGACTGTATGTTTGTTCGTTATGCAATTCTCCTAATGTTCGTTTGACCAATCTTGGCACAAATGTATGTCATCATCCGGGGGGTGTTAGGCTAGGTTAAAATCGTCTAGGACTAACAGTTCGGAGGTGTTTCAGATGAGTGCTATTAGATTTTAATATTACTTAGTCGGTTTCTTATTTATTTAGACTTTTCTAGATGCAGAAAGTAGGTGTAGCAGCGTACGCCGGGAAACAGCTAGTATATATATATATATATATATATATATATATATATATATATATATATATATATATATATATAAATCAATATTTTGCATTTGAATTAAAATTGGAAAAGGTTGAATTTTGGGTGTGGTTATATTGGTTGAATGGGGGCGTGGTTAGCTCAGTGAAAAATATTTAATTACAGGATGTGATGAGATTGTACTAAATCCAACATTAACTACATTTAGCACCCTCGGGAATAACATAGGGATTAATTTAGTCTGACGGTTTTGCTAAACTGTTTCTCATTTGGAATTGTATGAAACCAATTTGAGGGAATTAATGAGGGTAAATGGAAGATATATGTGATCCCGGTTGTCCGCCGAGAGCCCATAGCCTGGTTATATTAATACACTGGCAGACAATGTTGGGATTTCCTGTAACCACTTTCATTATGGGACATATTCTAGAAGAGCAATTACACACGCCAATATCGCAGCCCCCTTCCCCCATCGGAGGGAGAGCATTGGAGTCGATATTGACTGTTGGTTTATATCTTCCTTTCCAAAGAATCTCCAAGGATATTCGCCAATAAATATGTGAGGACTCCTATCGTCCCTTTTATTTCACCACTTTCCGAAGGAGTTTAGCTATTGAGGTTGCAATTATGAGTAATTAATTTTTTTAAGAATATCTGCGACAAAGACGATTCGCTCAGTACAATTATACAAATACCATCTAGTTGCAATTAAACAAATAGATTACAAACTTACTTGAAAATCAAAAGATATTATAAAATAACAACTATTTTTCCGATTTTCTCGGGAACGGTTAAATCTATCGCCTTAAAAATGGTTCCATTCGTTTTACTAGCCTAAGAAGCCTATAAAAACGAGTACTTACAAGCATATGATATAAGCGTAAATATTTTTTTCACGCGAATTTCGCTGCAAAAACCATGTTCCGGTGAACGGATTCTGCTGGTTAAGGAACTTGACCTTTCAAATTAGACAAAAGATTTTTGTACCAAATTTCATCAAAATCGGACCATTATTGAGGCCAGGAAAGCGCGAACAGAATATATATATATATATATATATATATATATATATATATATATATATATATATATATATATGTGTGTGTGTGTGTAAATTTGAACCACCGTTATTTTCGTTCTCTAGGGATTTTGAAACCTAAACTTTTCTGGTCGGAACTTCCGGATTGTTCCATGAGGTCAACCTTACAAGCGGGGTTCCTCCCTATGAAGGGAGGGAGGAACCGCGCTAAAATTAATATATAGAACGACAAATTCGTATAATAGAAATCATAAATAAACACTCGGCGTGGACCGAGACATACCCCGCGACATACCCACAGTGGGCGGCTCTCTGTTCAGCGTCTGTACACCATGTAAGGTGAGGCTGGCTCTTCTATATTTCCCCTTCTAAAGTAACAGGTGGACTTGATTGTTTTCGGTCTAACGTTAATCTCCAACTATCCTATATCAAGAGGCTTGAACCTCACTAAATTGAACAACTTAAGAAGCAAGGATCAGAGAGGATGGAGGCAAGGTGGGTAAGGAAGAGAAGGAAACAGGGGGACATAAAGAAATTACCTGATATATATTTTAATGTATATTCATTGAATGTGCTCTCTTTAACGAGCGATTTGAATAAAAAAAAGAAAATTAAAAAAAAAAATATTTCAATCATGACTAAATTTATAATTTTCATTTTACATTATTCTTTCTTTAACGGATAAAAGAATAAGAAAAGGATTATTCAGTTGTTAAACAAATTCTGTGCACAAATTATATAGAAAATTTGATATTTTTTTTTCTTGAATACTACCTTAACTCCAATTGTAACTAAACTCAAAACATCTTAGTTTGGATAAATTTCAAACATTTAGAAAATATTTTAAGCTAGAACAACTAGTTGTATCGACTTTTCTCGAAAAAAGTCCACTTCTTAAGCGCGTTTCATCACTATAGAAGGAGGCTGGAAACGCGCTAAGAATAATGAATAAATAAAATTAGATCAAAATTGAAATTGTACAAAAATCGTTGAATAAAAATATTAAAGATTTTTAAATTTAAGATAATAATAAAAATGTTAACTCTCAACAATCTAGCACGTGTCTCAGGTTTAATAACATGACGTCGGTGAAATGGTCTCTCTCCATTTTAAACCCCATTTAAACTCAGTCTGGGAATCATAAGTAATTGGTAGTAGTCGCTCCTTAAGTGCGTAGCTTGAATAAACAGAATCTTACTCCGGCAGCGTGTCGGTATTCAGCTGGTCTATAATTGGTACTCAGTGTTTACAGTGTTCCTCAAGCACAACTAGAACTGGCCACAGACTAAGCAAAGGAGCAAAGCTCAAAAGGAGTCTCTCCTTCTTCGTATCAAGACGTCCCCCATTGATTCCTTCCGGTGTTAAACCACGATTTACGAAGCCTTCGTAATCAGAGAGACTGTGTTGCATCTGCAAGGCCCAACATCTCTTATCCGGCTCTTCACAGAAGTTATTACACGACATGCCATTCTTCTGGACTGAAAAATGTTGCAACCGCTGTTCTAAGCCAGTTGTTAATACAGGGCTTGCTTGATCATTCGGGTTCTCTGACCACCCCACACTCTGAATATCGGAAGGACTTGGCAGAGCCGCACTAACTACACAATGGATATAGTCTCGCACCCACTCGAAATTCAGCGTGTAGTTAACGATTCGTTCCACCAGTGCCATTATACTGATTGACGCCAAGAGTACTATCTACTTTGCAAGGATGTCCATATAAGCAGGGCTATGAGTATTATTAGCCGCGGGTACACTCTTGGCCCTCTGGACCATCCTTTACTCATTTTCCATTATCGCACTCCTCGATACTGGAAAATGCTATTTTCCTCCTCTCCGTTCATTCAAACATAGATATGTACTCTGGAAGTGTGGATTGTCACCCCAAATGCTCTAAACAAATACTTTTCGTTTGAACCTAATAAATGGCATTTTTTCGACCGATGATGAACGGGTTTCAAACCTCTCCTGCCTTAAGGAAGCAAGGGACATCAGTATCTCCATCTTAAGAGCTATATATTTCTCCACCGTATACATAGAATAATTTATAGAGATTCGTTAAAGCTATGTATTTCACTTGACAAATGTTCCCGCGTCCGAAACACTACCCTCGCACCGAAGTTCCGCACACGAATACCACTGGACTGGCTACTGTGTAGAGTCCCTCCATAAGTGTCCTATCTATCCAGATTGAAAACAAACTAGGTAAGCTATTAAGCAAATGGACCTCCATTGGTTCCAGAGTCAACATCTTTGCAGGACTTCCTTCTGCGTCGCGAATAACCCTTCACACCGCTCCTGTTTGGACTGGGAGTCTCCATTTTCCTTTTCCATCAGCTCCATAGTAACCACCCGATCAATAGCCTGATCCGGGGTTTCTTGTGAAAAATAACGCAGTTGCTTTGCTGATTCTCCCTTGGGACCTTTAAGAAAGGCGGCCAGGATAGCTTTACTCATTGGCTTCATCCCCCTTTACTCTGCTTCTTCTGAAGCCACCCTTCCTAAAGCTTGGTCTCTGAGGCCTTTAGGTGTAGCCTCTCTATTCCAGTGGTCATCTTCGTATATTACAACCCCCGACACATCCTAGGCTCAACAGAAACTACGCCACATTCAAACCCTAATGATAAGGAGGAACAACATTTTCACAAAACATCCAATTTTCTAAAGTTTCTTCTGAATTTCCTTTAAAGCCTTGTAGAGATTTTGTTCCCGTAGCGTAAAAATATTCAATCTTTCGGATTTCAGAGGCCATTACCTAAATATCTCGCTAATTTGTAGCACTCCGTATAGTCTACGTTTCCAACCTCAACCTCCCTAAAGACCTCAATATCCCACTTCTTAAAGATGTTATATTATCCAGATTCCAATGTTTCCACCCAAACCTTTCCATTCATAAAAATCATCAAGTCCTCTCCCTAGCCAGCGTCAGCCTCACACTCTCTACAACAGAGCAACTTAGAAGGCAGCGGCCCAGAGATCTGCTACAGTGACCAAGTGAAGTGTTAGCAATGGCGCTCTCTTCCTTCAAGTCTGTGGATCACCGATCTCTCTTCGACTCTATCCACTGGTCAGAGCAGAAGCGAGTTTGGGTAAGCTGTGTCCACGTCATCTGAGCGCTGTTTTGGCTTAAATCGAGGGAGACCTTGAGTGCAGAACCCTCATATTGTATATTCTTGTACAACATGTAATAATCAATAAAAAAAAGTCAATATATTATTAAAAAAAAATCCCTAGCCTAGTCTAGCTTGCTGACGAATTTCTATATCTTGCAGAACTAGAAATAATCATGACCTCTCTACAAGTGATCTGACTTGCTTCTCATGATAGACCACTCATGCTTCCTCAGAGCACCCC
>OX328132.1:111156514-111356450 GCA_946811695.1 Gonocerus acuteangulatus | reverse complement strand
GTCTTTAGCTGACACAGAGTGCGTGAGAACGATTACGGGAGAGCATTCAGCTGAAAGTACAAAAAGTATTCAGCTGGTTATGAGAAGCGTTTGTCAGCTGAAGAAGTAAAAGAGATATGAAGACTATTACCCCGGCTGTTGGATAGTTGCCCCAAGGAATAATGAATGAGACAGAGATTACGAGGTGTTCCTTAGAGATAGTGGCTCTTCCTTCTCCATCTACCTGCCAAAGAACCTTTTATCTATATTACAATTCTAGGAGTGTCCTACCAACTCCTTCAAAGTTATATTAAATTGCAGAAATGGCTGAAGTCCGCCATGGCGTAATAATACTACGTATATTTTCTTTAAAAAGAAAATTTACTCTTTTCTTTAAAATTCAAGGATATCACTTAGGTATGCGAAAGATCTATAATAATCTTGGTCCCTCACGCTGCCGCACAATAGTGTAAAAATGGTTAATAGAGAAAAAAATCTAATAATTTCTAAATCGTTGGTCCAATCGTCATGGAATAGAGAATCAGAGTATTAACCCTTAAACAGCTAACGACGGCTTATTATTACGCACCGATATGTACCTCCAGTTCCAGCAACGGCATATATCGTGGCACCAATCCGTGCCTCCAGTGCTAACGACAGCATATATCGTGGTACCGATGCGTGCCTCCAGTTCTAGCAACGGCATATATCGTAGCACCGATGTGTTCCTCCAGCGCTAACGACGGCATATATCGTGGCACCAATGTGTACCTCCAGCGCTAATGACGGCATATATCGGCGCACCGATCCGTGCCTCCAGTGCTAACGACAGCATATATCGGCGCACCGATCCGTGCCTCCAGTGCTAACGACGGCATATATCGTGGCACCGATGTGTACCTCCAGCGCTAACGACGGCATATATCGGCGCACCGATCCGTGCCTCCAGTTACATAATGCTGATTGTTAAGCTTTACGGAAGTAGTGTGGATTTACTTTTGGAGGTTTTCTTGAGGAATTTTGGAATATTTGTCCGTGACTAACTGCTCTGACTGTTCCCTTGATATTTATTATTCAAAACGAGAACAGAAAGAAAACAACAAAAAACAATAAGGGATCCGGTAGACGATCGGCTCTCGCAAGTAACTAGGTAAGGCATGTACTCGCAAAGCTCATAACACATCGCGAGATAACTCGCGCATCAATTTGGCAATAAAATCCAAACGGCATCCATATCGGACATATCTTGGGCGCGCTCGTTAAGTTTATGTTCCTTTGTAAAGCAAAAAACAAACAACAAACAATAGTGAAAAACGAGTAAATACATTTGCGAGCGACGGTATTAAATATCCGTTTTAGGTGGCCGGGTTAACTCGTTTATTGGAAAATCGAAACGACATATATAGACGAGATATCACCGATAGTTGTTTAAGAATCACAGCTTGATTTCAAAATTTCAATGTGTGAATAGTCAGTCATTGAAATCCGGCAAGCAATTCTTTTGGTTTGTAAGTGGAATTGTTCTGGGGTAGGGGGCATTTAGTCGGTAAATAACAAATTAACAATCGATGGTATTGTAAATCCGTAAAATCGTGAATGCCCGAGTTAATTTGTTCATGGGAAAATCGAAACGGCACCTATACCCGATCTCGGGCGTGGTTTTAAACGGATAAAGGCGATTCACTACCGTCTGTATCTCCCATAAAAATGGAGTTATTGAGGAGCTCTCGTACTGTAATATTCTCGAGACAGAGAGAATTGTTAGGTTTCTGAATAGAGCTGGAAGGTACAGCCCCTCCACGGCCGTTAACTACCTCAGACCTCCTGGGGCAGAGGAATAAATTCCACCGTAAGGGGTCAAGTGGAAGGAGGTTTTGGACGGGGAAGGAAGGAACGGCTCCATATCGTAGATCTGTATTCACTTCCATGCCTTGGGAAACATTCCATTTTCCTCCACCCATCAAAGTTATATACCTCCATATTTTTCAACTTTTCCCCAAAACTCACTTATCGCACCTCTTTCTCGGCCTATTGTATATTCTTTAAGTAAATCAATTGTAGCCAATGCTTTGACTATGTGTGACTTTATCTAAAATCAGTTTTCTTTTCTTGATACTATCACGAAAAATATTCTCAAATTGTGTGAAACTTTTCAACAGAGACCTCAACATATTTCATTGATAGGACGGAGACTAGATTCGATCTCAATAATTCAATAAAAACACATTTTGTGTATTTATTTACATTAACCCTTTAACGCACAGGGGGACATATATTACCCACCTATGATACTCTGCCTTTGAAGGTTGTGAAGTGGCTCAGAAATTAGTAAGAACTATCGGAGAGACATGTATGCTCCGCCCTAATTCTTGGAACCTTTATCAATACAATAAGTACTGATTGACAGGTATTTTTCAATACCTCAATAGGTATTTCAGGTTCAATAGGTATTTTTGTGCTCTAAAGTACAAAAACAACAATAAAAAAACTTGTTTTTTTAAGAAAAGTTTTGTTCGTTAAAGGGTTTTGTTGGTTGGGGCTACCAGTTACTTTTTATCACCAAATGATTACTTTAAAAGTAAAAGCTATTGAGGTCTCACTCATGACGGCATTTTTAAAGAATTTGCTCATACTACTGTTCTTTTGTTACGAAACGAGGTAAACGTCGTGTGTATCTTATGAGAAACTAGTGCTGCAAAAATAGGTCTAACCAAATAGGTCAATCAGAAGGGGGGGGGGGGGGTTACTTTGTACTACGATTGAATAGAATTCTGCCGCCAAACGTTGGTTGGCAAAGCTACCACTAGGAGTGCCTCTGTTGTGTTATGACTTTATATGGGTTGTAGAGTTTTGATTTCTGCCACTAGGGGGGACTGTAGCCCGTTTCTGCGTTATTATTGTAGGTTTTTATTATTCGTCAAGATCAATAGATTGTGAAGTTTTTGTGTGTATATTGTAGTACCACAAAATACACAAAATTCTAGAAAGAAATTAATTATAACATTATTAATTATAATTATTATATTAAATAATTTAAATTTATATTTATTTCTTGTTTATCTAATCATATGTTAATTAAAGTAATTACGTTTAAAGTAATAATTTAGTGATAAAAAGTAACTGGCAGTCTTAATGTCCAAAATAGTTTTTTTTTTGCGACTGAATGAAGCTACGTCAACTGAGCGTGTTTCCATTCTTATCCTTATTACTGTCATTCTAAAAGCTTTGTTCAAAAACATTTAATGTCTTGTTTTGATATTTCGTGAAAAATAAAAACTCAATTGAAAGCAATATTTAAGCTATGCAGGACGATGGTATCCTTTGACGTCCTTAAACCCTATTCATACATACATACATATTTAGGCTATGGAATGCTAAGAAAACTGACAATATCCTAAGCGGAAATTACTTGGCGTGGTGTTTGGATATTTTCTCCGAAGAAGCCAACGGAAAAAAAACAAAATACTTCTTCATTTAAAATAAAATTAATGAACTCCTTTTACTACTAATGAATAAATATCATAAATGAAAGTCTGCAATATAGTGGGTTAATAAAGGGCGAACACACTATATTGTAAACTTTCTGTCCCGTCCATGAAGAAAATTTATATTAGAAGATATATAGGGCTGGATGGTTCACTGAAAAAGGGTAAATATCCATCTACAAGCCTAGGAAGGCAATCGTAACGTTTTTTTTTTTGTTTTTTTTCAAACTTTCCCCAAAAACAATGTTCCGGGTGGCAGATTCAGCTGGTTAACCAACTAGACCTTTGAAATTACTCAAAGTATATTGGTACCAAATTTCATCAGAATCGGTCCTTTTTTGAGCCTGTAAGAGAAGAAGCCCACACGTTTAGATGAAATTCAAAACGTCTGGTACTATGAACAGTGTACCTGAATCCCTACAGACGAAAATCCAAATTTATGTGTGGGAGAAGGTCAAATTCGAAAAAAACACTCCTGTTCTACACTACTCTTTTATTGTGCTGTACATGTTTCGCATTCCTATGACGCCTCTTCAGGAGCTCTTAAAATAATGTACAATTACAGCCTACACCACCGAGAACCTTCCTCAGGTAGGGCCACGTCCAGAGAGATAAGATCAATCATGTCTACTGCGCGTCAGGTTTTTAAAATCCATAGTTTTAGGGTAAATGTCGATTTTCCAAAAGAAGTCATTGTCATTTAATAAATTAATCCATTTTAAGTTTTCTTGTTTATTAAATTAAAAAATATTTTATCTAGGTATTTGATTTCTGTTTTTTTTTTTATTAACCGTCTTTTTTCAGTTGTTAATTATCTGTATATTTTCTTTTATTTTTCGTTTGATGGGTATTTTTTTCTTTGTCTAATATTTTAACTGTGTCAAAATTAAAAGTGTGGCTATTTTGTATAGCCCGATCCACCAACGCTGGTTGTCCGTCTCGTCAAGGTTTTTGGAACGTTGTTAAACTCTCTTAAAAGTTGTCCCGATTCCCGTACATACACATTGCACATTGCACAATCGATTTGGTATACGTTGTATTTGGTTCCTCTTTCTTTCGGTTTGTCATTAATTCGGCTGTAGCTATTTCTGATTTCATCTTGATATATCCAGAAAATTCTTCCTAGATATTTACTTTAAAATTTGTAGTCAGCACTTGCGTCATGAGGTCAACTTCTTAAGCGGGTTCATTCTTTTTGGAGGGAGGGTAGAAAAACTAAAACGTGCCTTAACTCACACAAACCCTGCCCACCCTCCATTCTGGAAAAGCCTCATTTAAAAACTACTGCCAACTGACTAAGAAGGTGAAGTGTTTTATCGAATTGTCCCCACATTACTGGTCATTTCAACTTCGGAGATTAGCTATAATGACTCTGAAGCGGACAAAGGCCCCATACATGCTTTCAAAGCCCGTTATGAAAGGAGTTTCCCTGTTGGAAACAATGAAGCCACCATCCTATATGGAGCAACATTTATTGTGGGCATTGTGAAGCGCTTAAATTAAAGTTAGGTTTGGTAATTAATTTGCCATACATTTATAATATTAATATTCCACAGAATTGATATTGAATTATAAATAATTAAAAATTAAAAATTAATAATACAGACGTACAACAAATTAATCGCTAAACATTCCTTCTGTTTTACAGCTTTAAAATGCTTACAATACAAACTGCGAATAAAATAGGAAACATGTGGAAAATTTCAGGAGGGAGGCATATTAACAAGGGGTTTCTGTTTAAAACAATATTTACATTTTCAAACAACAAAAATTATAAGTCGCTTAATTATTTGTATATGTATATATATATATATATATATATATATATATATATATATATATATATATATATATATGTTCCTCATACAAATCCATAGCATTTGACCGATTTTGACCACTCTTGGCACATAGGAGTTTCATACGCTAGGGAAAAATCGTCTAGGACTCATAGTTCGGAGGTCAAGGGCTCGAAACTATGAACCCGAATAGTTACAGATTTCCGTTATTAAATTTTAATATTGTTCATTTATTTTATAATTTGTTTTTTGTTTTTTTAATTTCAGAAAGTATATGTAGTATGGCACGCGGTAACAGCTAGTATATATATATATATATATACTGGGTGCTTCAAAAAAATGTATACACACTTTAAACTATCGCAGTTTTCCCACTCTACAAGGCTAATGTTATATTTCTTCGCCAGGTGGCAGCATAATCGTCCCTCTATGTTATATTGTCAGTTGGAAGTTGTAATATCAACATGGCGGACGTACGTTTGAGTTTTGAAGAACGTAAGCAGGTTATTAAGTGGTACTGGAAGTTTGAGAATGTAAATGAAGTTCAAAGACAGTGGAGAAGGGAGTATGATACAGAACCTTCAAGATTAACAATTACACGCATACGAGACCAATTCGAAGTTCATGGAACCGTGTGTGATGTGCATAAAGGTCATTCAGGTCGACCTCGAACAGCTACGAGTGATGGGTCATCAACGGCAGTCTTGGAACTGTTTCAACGCTCTCCTAACAAATCTACAAGGCAATGATATGTTTTATTTTCAACAAGATGGTGCCCCGCCGCACTATCACAGGGACGTACGAGCTTACCTGGATCAAAATTTGCCGGGCCAGTGGATAGGACGCAGGGGGCCAATCGAGTTTCCAGCACGCTCCCCAGACCTTACACCACTGGATTTCTTCTTATGGGGCACAGAAAAAAATGAGATGTACAAACGTAAACCACGTAACCTAGACATTCTTTGGAATGAGATTCAAGCCGTGTGTAGAGAAATCTCATTGGACGTTTTGATACGATGTACAGAATCAGTGGTGACTCGTACTCAGAATTGTATTCATGCTGCAGGTCACCAATTTGAACAGTATTAACATTTGTTATTTATGTTTCATTTACATTGGACTTTCAGCTTTCTAATTTCCTGAAATTTAACTTTGTAGAACGGTAAATAAATTTTCTATGGAAGTTCAAAGTGTGTATACATTTTTTTGAAGCACCCTGTATATATATAATACCAAGTAATCACACCAATACCCGAGATTTCTCGCGGTTATGGCTTTTTAAGGCGAAAAAAGTTTGTTTTGAGAAAAAAAAAACAGATATATAACATCGTTTATGTCAGTAACCGGACCAACTTCATGCTTTAATGGAGCAGCCAGAAGAACAAAATCTAGCCATAGGAAGTATATTCGGCGTTATTAGATTATCGAAAAATCTATTTATATTACAATTCGATTATGTGACATAAAATTACTACTAAACAACTTGGCTAATTTTTTTTTTTTTTTTTTTTTTTTTTTTTTTTTTTTTTTTTTTTTTACGGCGCATCTACATCTAGGTCATTAGCGCCGACATCCAGGGTGCAGCGAGGAATTTTACCAGCGAGCCGTGGGATGATAAAATTCCTGCCGGAGGTTGGGAATCGAACCCACCATCTCCCGCTTATGAATCCAAGGCGCTAGCCATTAGACCACGGGAGACCCCTAACTTGGCTAATTAAAATTCGATGTGGCCTTACGAACGCAAACCTAAGATCAATTATTTGGAAAGAGTTATTTTCGGGTAAAAACAAGACTTCTGCCGATGGGACTTGATTTATTTATAAGTAAAGATGGAATGGTTGGGATTCGGCTAAATAAACCTCAATATGATTTTGTTTTAAAAAATCTATATTTCGGACGTTTCGGCTACTCATTGGTAGCCTTCGTCAGCTAAAATTACAAAAAAAGAAATTAATACAGAAACAAAAACAAATTATAATTGTGATAGGTAACAGAACTATAAATACAATTAACTTATAAAAGAACATATCGTCTTAAATTCTTACAATGAGTAAATATGTACAATAATTGATTTTAATAGTAATTAGTAACATTAATTGATTTTACAACGAAATAAGATACTACATGTAGTATCTTAGATAGGACTGTAGTCTTTTTTTGTCATTTTAGCTGACGAAGGCTACCAATGAGTAGCCGAAACGTCCGAAATATAGATTTTTTAAAACAAAATCATATTCTTTAGCCGAATCCCAACCATTCCATCTTTACTTATCACCTCGATGGCTAACTATCTAATCATCTTGATTTATTTATAATTAATTTATAAAAATGTAGTTTTATTATATATTATGACCGAACACTGACAATCCCCACTTTGGATGTAGCTGTTTTTATTACAGTAGAACTTGAACAATTCGAACCCCGAGGGACTGTTGAAAAAGTTCGATTTATCCAAAATTCGAGTTACAAAAGTTTTTGAAAATAAAAGGGTAACAAATCGAACTTCAGATTTTCACAGTTTTTAATTAAAACCAAAGAAATTACATAGGTACATTTTATTTAAAGAAAAACAAAAATTGCACAAATTGATGTTTAAGTGCATAAGTAATAAATAACTTTCCAAAAAAAGTAAAAAATGAAAATATATTGTTCGTGAAAAAAGTATGAAATTTTTGTTTGCTTCTTTGATTGAAGCCTGTTGTAAGTAGGAGATCACAAAAGATCCTAAAATATTTAATGATTTAAAAACGTTCTCACTGTTAAGTCTAGTTAGGACTTCATTTTTACTTTCTATAAATCGTCTTAATTCCTTTATATACAACAGTGATTCGATTGCACCCGGAATGGGCGTTTCCTGGGTAACTGTAGACTCATCTTCATCACCTGATTCATCGTCTTCATCATCATGCTTCTGAGAAGCTGCGAATCTCTTCCAGAACATCGGCGATTATTTCGGCTTAAATCGTTAACAGAATCGATGCGGCTTATTCAACTTTCGTTTGATTTTAAAAATCCAGCTCTTTTAAAACAGTTTCCCTTGGGGAGGGGGATCTTTTGACAAGATTTAAGATCGGCCGCTCTCTCTTAACTTCCCATTGGAGGTTCAGACTCGAAATTCGAATTATTCAACATTTTATTCGAATTAACCACAATTTTTTTAAATTGTTTGTGCACTGAATTGTAGGGACCGAGAGAAATATTTGAATTAAAGACGTTTTCGGATTATGGAAGTTCGAATTATCCATTTTTCACTGTATTTGGAAAATATTGAACTTTTTGTGCTTCAGTTTCTATCCGGTTTGGAAAATTACTCTGTCGATTACTGCGATGTTCCGCACTTAATGCTAATGATGGAGAATAATCTTGACCATTATGAGTAAGCGTTCTACAGCGGTATGAGGTGGATAAAAAGAAGCTACTGAAGAAGTGAAAGTGTATTTGTAGCTAGGGACAGTTAAAAGTTTTAAGTGTCCTATTTATTATTCAGGGGAGAGGAAGTAGGGAGAGGCGGGTGTCTCTGGAAGGACAGTATTCCAGACGGCGAGCCTTCCACCTTATTTTCATGCTTTTTAGTATTTCTCTCCAGGACCTCCTATGTGTTTGCTCTCGTGGTGGGGTACAAATTCTCAGGAATCTCTGACGTGATGGGGAATTTTATCTTATCCCTTCAAGCTTTTGTAGAATTTTAATTTTATTTTTGCCTGTTTCGCCCTTCCTATTGTGAGGAAAGCCAGCTTATGAAGTCGAGTCCATGACGCAATACCTTACTGACGAAAAACCTTGAGCGGACGATTTCAAATTTTTATATACTCAACAGAAAAAAAAAATTTAATATTTTTTATTTCAATTTCGGATTGTGAGTGATATTTTCGTTTTAGCGCGGTTCCTCCCTCCCCCATAGGGAGGAACCCCGCTTATAAGGTTGATACAATGAAACAATCCGGAAGTGCCGACAAGAAAATTTCGCGTTTCAGAACCCCTAGAGACCGAAAATAACGGTGGTTAAAATTTGTATATATATATATATATATATGTATATATATATATATATATATATATATGTATATATATATATATATATATATATATATATATATATATATATATATTTGTCTGTTCGCTCTCTAGGTCGAAGACGAATGGTCCGATTTTGATGAAATTTGGTACAAAAATCAGTCGTCCAATATGAAAGGTCAAGTTCGTTAACCAGCAAAATCCGCCCACTGGAAGATGGCGTTTGGGGCGAAATTCGCGCAGAAAAAATCGTAACGCTTACGTTTTTGAGTTCATAAGCTTGTAAGTACTCTTTTTATAGGCTTCTTGGGCTAGGAAAACGAATGAAACCATTTTCAAGGCGATAGCTTTAACTGTTTTCGAGAAAATTGGAAAAATAGTTTTTGAATACCGTTTTTGGTTTGGGTACTTAGAATCATGGGATTCAGTTGAAACATTTTCTGCATGTTCTACTTTCATTAAAACTAATATGTTGAAATTTTGGTTACGTTTGGAGTTAAGGAAGGGTTAGAATAAAATATTTTATTAACAGACATAAAAAGTTTTGGTAACTTTGTATATTTTCTTTAATATCTCGAAAAAGGTTAAGAATTTGGTAAACGAAAGAATACCATTAGAAAGCTTACTAAATGCTCTACAAAAAAGGTTCTGATGAAAGTTTTGATTAGGCGATGTCAATCGGAGAAATAAGTGCTTAAAACATTAAAGTAATTGATTTTGCTTATTCGAACTGTTCTTTTTGTCTGTTTTTATTCCTTGTTATTTTTTAATTGCTTATAGTTGGATAATGTATTTTACAATAAAACAGATTAGGCAAAATAAGAAAAACAATTCATTGTTAGAAATATAGCTTGCCAAGAGAAAAAGATTCGTTGACGTCTTTTGAATATTTTCAATTGCCTTTATGCTGTTGGTTTCTTTATTTTATTTTTTAATTGATTTTATCTGTAGAATTATTACTATAGTAAAAGAACACAGGAATGTGTGAAAATATTTGATATTTTCCAATTCATTGAAACGTATGAAATGAAGTATCGGTAGAAGAGGATTCTAGGGTCTTGCGGACCTGACCCCAGGTATAGCCATAAAACCCTTTGAACAAAGGCCGAGGAAAATATTATCTGTTTCTATTCTATGCTTTTCAAATGAGAATAGGGATATGAACAGGAACCGGGGTCTCCCGTGGTCTAATGGCTAGCGCCTTGGATTCATAAGCGGCCTCCGGCAGGAATTTTATCATCCCACGGCTCGCTGGTGAAATTCCTCGCTACACCCTGGATGTCGGCGCTAATGACCTAGATGTAGATGTGCCGCAAAAAAAAAAAGAAAAGAAAAGAAAAAAAAAAAAAAAAAAAAAAAAAAAAAAAAAAAAAAAAAAAAAAAAAAAAAACTGGAACCGCGCTAAGATGACGCAGTTCCTGCGAGTCGGACTTTTATATATTTTTGGCAGTAATCTTAGGAATGGGCTAAGATCACTAACATTACAATTCAATATTAATAGGGCAGAGGAGATAAGGCTTGGGGTAGCCATTGGTCTGGAGTTTGGGTCTTCATTCCCCGACAGGTTCGTCGGATCCTTCGCCGTATAAGAAGGGGCAAAATTTTATTTTAAAAAGCCATCCTGCGTCGAAAACGTCGGTAAAATCTAATATATTTAAAAATAGGGACACGAACCATACAATTTAAAAAAAAGAAAATTTCCTCCTCAAACTAAATAACATCAACCTTACAAGCACATAATCTGAAGATTATAATATATAAAAAATAATGCAAAATCATACAGATAATTAGATTGAAAATGGCTTATATCCGAAACGTTTCTACAACAACAAAAATTTAATATAAACTATAAAATAAATGAAGACTGAATAAGCTGTTACCAACTACCTATAAAATAATTAAGTGATAAAATCTTGTTTTTTTTAACAATTATTATTTATTTGTACATTTTTTAAATAATATTTATTTTTTTAATAATAATACTTTGTTTAAATAACCCAACAAATATAATTCTTAATATAAATTTTAAAGAAATACACAGATTTTCTGGACAGTATCAGTGTCCGATTTCTTTTTTTTTTTTTTTTTTTTTTTTTTTGCTGCTGAGTGTATATTGGGTTGGACACGGAGAGAGGCCATCCTATGGCTGTTTAGTTGTATTTGAAAAAGTATTTCAAGAAAGGCTTAATAAAAAATGGGGTTTGGAGAAGGAACTCCTCGGACAACCGTTTTGACGGGTTGACAGCAAAAATCTAGAGGCTGGGTTTTTTTTGCCCGGAAACTTGCTATATATCATTACCTATTATCTAACCAGCAAAATCGGTAAAAGGGATGGGTTTACTCCAGACCCAAATTACTAATTACCCGAACCAGCCGTTATTTGTACTTCCTCACTAGAGGTTTACTACTTTTTTTTGTGTACGCCCATACACCCCAGCTGGGAATTTTCACAACCGACCCTAAAATGAGAAAAATACCTGCTCCAGTTGGGACTCGAAACCCCAGCTCCCGCATGAGAATCTAAAGCGTTAGCCACTAGAGCACGGGGAGACCCTTTACTCTGTATTATGTTCAAAATTAACTAAGACGTAAATATTTGGGCGTTGGTTGTTATGAACACAACGAGAGGTGCTGCTGTAAACTTCTGAACAACTGTATCCGGTATTTTGCCTTGTTATGGTTGTATTTTTCCTGTAAATGTGTACATTTCTATAATTTGTGTTACGATTTATTAAAATAAATATGAAGTTTCTGTGTGTTTATTAAGTAGTGTACGATCTCGCATATATAACACAACGGAAGAAAATTATTTAACAATAAAATAATAGAGTCACTCGTTCAATAATATTAATAAAGGTCAAAACTATTCATGTTTATTTTATATTTAAACAAATTAATTAAAATGCTGGGTACACTAACCACTTAGTGAGAAATGTGCGTAATTATGAAGCTTCTGCGTGACTTTTTATCCTTCTGATTACTTGGCTTGCTAAAAGCTTAAAAAATATTTTCCCCGAAAAGCGAGCAGAGGGAAAAGAGATATTGTCATATATCCTCTAGTACAAATTACTGTAAAAGCAGCGAAAATTGTGGCGAGAATGAGAGAATTTTAGCGTGGGGTTGATAAACGAGGTTGGGACTAGGGTTATGGGATACGCAGACGCCCGGCTCGGATTTCAAAATCAAATTAACTTTTTATGCTCCGAGTGCCCTGGGGGCATATTCTACTCCACTTACACGCAGATTATCAACCGAAAATACTTTGGAAAAATTTTCCAAATTGAATACCACGAAGCGAGCTCAAACTTAATCCAATATTTTTTTTCCTCTCTAAGCGGAAAGTGTTTTTTTTATAAA
This sequence comes from Gonocerus acuteangulatus, assembly GCA_946811695.1. Lineage (NCBI taxonomy): Eukaryota > Metazoa > Arthropoda > Insecta > Hemiptera > Coreidae > Gonocerus > Gonocerus acuteangulatus. Next base: position 111,343,819 of record OX328132.1, on the reverse strand, counting down.
GTCAATCAATAGGCGATGTGAAAAGTGTATTTAAACTATTCGAAATAACTTCACAGCACCCTTAATTAGTCGAAATATTAAAAGGCCAAAAGTCTGACTGTCATAACAAAAAAGAGTTTACTAGCCCTTTGTTAGGCGGGTGGCTGCAGGTGTAGCCGCGACAATGTTTTTATATCTGTAATGTTTATATGTCTTTAGAAATATTATTTCGATGGTATGATAATACAGTGAAACCTCTTTATAGTGGACACCATTGGGTCCGTAAAAAACGTCCGTTCTTGGGAGGTGTCCTTTATTGGGAGATTAATGAAATCCACCTTTTAAAAACAGTGCACAACAGTTTCCTTTTTATTTCTTTTAGAGATGTTATTATCCACAATACCGCGTCCAGTACATTAGTAACATAATCGCTCGAGTCCATTTTCATAATGGCTTCCCGAAAAAATCGTTTTCTGTATTGTGTTTTGACATTTTTAATAATGCCGAATAGAGGGGCTGATAGAAAGATGTCATATTCGATGGAAAAAAATGAATTTTAACATTTATTATTATATAAATGTTATATAACATTTATACACTTTTAAAACTTCCACTTTATTTTTTAGAGTTACACGCTTTCTTTTCGGAGTTCATGACTAGATACAAACTGAATAAAACCTGCTGAAAAGTGGTGTAACAAAACAAGATGTGGTTCCTGGAACAGTAGGGTACGGTTTACTCTTGACATTTCCTATGAATTTTAGAAGCAATGCCCGCCAGGGTGTGCTTTTTCTTGAGATACTGAGAATCCAATTAAATATTTTACCCTGCTGTCCGCTATTGAGAGTTGAAATCAGCTATATGGGTCCGATTTTAGGTGTCCGTTGTCCGTAAGTGGAGGGTACGCTATTGAGAGGTGCTAATGCATTGATTTAAAGGAGTTTTCGCCGGGACCGTGGATATTCTGTCCATTCATGGAGGTGTCCGCTATTTGGAGGTGTCCGTTGTCCGTAAGTAGAGGGTCCGCTATTGAGAGGTGCTAATGCATTGATTTAAAGGAGTTTTCGCCGGGACCGTGGATATTCTGTCCATTCATGGAGGTGTCCGCTATTTGGAGGTGTCCGTTGTCCGTAAGTAGAGGGTCCGCTATTGAGAGGTGCTAATGCATTGATTTAAAGGAGTTTTCGCCGGGACCGTGGATATTCTGTCCGTTCATGGAGGTGTCCGTTTCAGGTGGTTTCACTGTAATCTGATTTCAATTAATAACCTTAGAATAGAAACAGTTCTGGTATTGTCTCAACTATTCGTGAAAAATGCAAATACATATAACATGTAAAATTAGATCATAGAAAAAAAGATGTTCTTATGCGCCAAAACAGGAAACTAACAGTGTCCTAAGCAGAAAATACTTCTTTCAAGCAAAGATGGAATGGTTGGGATTCGGCTAAAGAAACCTCAATATGATTTTTGAACTAACAGAAATTAATGCAAAAAAAACGATCTAATCATCATGTTTTTTGTATTAATTTCTGTTTTTCTTGTCATTTTAGCTGACGAAGGCTACCAATGAGTAGCCGAAACGTCCAAAATATAGATTTTTTTTACCAAAAATCATATTGAGGTTTCTTTAGCCGAATCCCAACCATTCCATCTTTACTTATCACCTCGACGGCTAACTATTTAATCATCATGATTCTTTCAAGCAATTTCTCAAAATGAGATCGCTCTAACAAAAATTGCACAAGGAGCGCTTTTTTAAATTTAATAAGCTTATAAATAGATTCTTTCACATTTACCATGATATCCGAACACAAACACACACATATTTGCACAACCGGAATTTTCGTGATCTACAGGGTATGAAATGTTTTTTTTTTCTTTTATTGATAATTTACAATCTGTACAAATATGTACAATAAGTAAATTTGTTAAAAAATAGACAAAATACACACTGGGCTCGGAAGGGAGACATTAGTTCTACTCCCAATGACAATTCATTGCTATGTACACTATTTACAATATTTACACTATTTATTGCAATAAGTTGTCTCGTAGCCAATGGCGGCGGAGGCGGCGAGGAGGATTATCGGGAATAACATTGGAAGAGAAGGATCTGCCAAGAGGATTGGGATGGGCCGGGAGATTAGAGAAAAAATTCAGGAATCGGGATTAGCTAAAGAAAGGGGTACATCAGTGCCTCGGTGGATAGTCAAGTTTGAGACGTAGAAAGGGGCGTTGAGGATTTTACGGAGGACTTTGGATTGGAAACGTTGGATAATGTTTATATTTGATGGCTTAGCTGATCCCCATGGTTCTATTCCGTATGTCCATATCGGTCTTATTATGGTCTTGTATATTGTCAGTTTGTTTTTTGTGTCAAGTTTTGACTTAGGTCCAAAAACAGGGTGTGAAATGTGGATATTTTTATTAGCACCCTCGATTGCGTCATAACATCTACCTTATAAGTGGGGTTCCTTCCTATAGTGGGAGGGAGGAAACGCACTGAAAGAAGAGAACATTCAGAAACGTGCGTGAAAAATGTAAGACGTTTATATGTTCAGATCACATGCGACACATATATCTTAATTGTTAATAAAAACTTCCGAGGCAATCTCGAATTGGCCCTGTTTATTAGCTTAAAAGAAAATTAGCTTAATAATAATACATAAAGAATAAGTTTTACAGTCGAAAATACATAAATTATTGTAGCTTATTACAGAAAAGAGGCAAAGGAAAAGGAAAATAACTCCTTTGGGCAACCCTAAAGGTTCTATATATGTATCTAATATTTATTCAGGGTCAAAGAGGTGACGAGAAGACCCTTGTCAATCATGTCGAAGAGCTTACTCTATTAGGTGCTTGGTCGGTGGGGGGGGGGCTCTTTTCAAGGTACCCTTTCTCCCATAACTCATCTCCAATCCTTTTTACTGCTCTATCAGCATAGATTCATGGCCCATAACATCCTCTTCACCCTCCTAAGTCCTATTCAACCATGTCCTTCCCAATCATTCAATAGATTTTACAGTTTCATTAACTCTCAACCATTCAGGGTGTAATAGACTTTATGCAGAAAGAAATCATCTGTGAAATCTGTTTGTTGGATTCAACTCCTTCTCGTGGTTACAAAATATTCTGGGCGGTCTCAGTGGTCCAGGGTTAAAATCATTTTGAACGGCTTCTCGTTGTCACACTAGATCGAAGAAATTCGCAGTAATGAAGCCTTTAAAGAAACTTAGGCTTCTTGTCCGGATCATAACTTTACCAAGCTAGAACAGAGTGTCCCTTAGACATCCAAAATTCATGTTAGGTTCTCCTCCTCAAGTTGAGGCTGAATTTATGTTTTAAGTATATTCCCCTGAAGAGGCGCCAAAAAGCTGCGAAATATGTAGGGAAGAGAAATAAAATGCGTGAAAGGGTGTGGCGTAGTTTTATTGACCTTCCGTCTTATTCGCTAATTCTATAAACATGTTAGGTTTAGTTTTCAAGGGTTTTATGCAGCTTGAATGTATTCTTTTGCCACAATAGATCCAGGTTAGCCGCAGTGGTGAAGCGTAAATTACAGGTCGAAGGCCTTCCCGTAATCTGAATAGACAGTGGGAGGGTATTGCATACCCTCGAACGCTTTCTTATAGCCGCAATAGATATAGAGTTTTCGATGGGTAAAACTAACCTCCAGAGACATATACGCCCTTCCGCGAGCCGGTTATCACTAAAATCTAGAGTCATATATCCCCTTCCATGTTTCGGTACTCACTAACTTCTGGAGGCGTATATGCCCATCCGCGTGACGGTTGTAACTAACTTCTAAAGTCATATATCCCCTTCCATGCATCAGTTATCACTACCATCTAGAGACGTATACGCCCTTCCATATGTCGTTTATTACTACCATCTAGATTCATATGTGGAGGCCCGGTGGCCGTGAGTTCTAAGGCATGAGCACTTAACACTCAATGCCAAGGCGTGGGTTCGATTCCCTCTATGGAATCGAACCCACGGTGGCTTCTATTTCGAAAAAAAGGCATCAGCCCTATCCTGGCTAGAAAAGGGTGGTAACCTATAGCTAACCCACACAAAAATTCTTAGTTAAAAATTAATCTAGGTTAAAATATAAATAAATAGATTCATATATCCCTTTCCATGTGACGGGTACCATTAACATCTAGAGTCGTACATCCCCTTCCATGTGTCGCGTACCACTAATCTCTAGAGTCATATATTCCTATCCAAATGTCGCTTATAACTAACCTCTAGAGGCATATATTGCCTTCAAAGTGCCGGTTTTCACTAATCGCTAGTGTCATATATCCCTTTCCATGTGACGAGTACCATATAACGAATGTTTAATTTCAATTATATGAGTGCTGACATTAAGATAGATGAGAAATAAAACATTATTTTATGTTCAATTGTATATGTTCTTACATTATTTACACTTACTTTAATAAACAGGGGAAACACAAAACAAAAATCTGGCCAGACAATGTTGTTCTAAATTTTATAAGATTTAAGGGCTGTAGCCTTTCCTGAAACACGAAATGTCGTTTGGCCCCATTGTGCAACGGTCCATGAAACCACCCAAAACTGTAATTTCGTTTTCTGGTATTGAAGAGAGCCAGGAACCCAATAAAGTTGAAACCCACAACTCATTACTATTACTTATTTTTGATCGATAAAGTTTCCTTATTCTATGAATAAAATTTATAAATAATTTATAGTTTTGTTACAAATTGAACTAATGAACGAGGATGAGTTGCCGACCATTGAACTAACGCCCGAATAATATCCCAGTTGAGCAGAACTACATGCTGGAAAGTTTTAGCGGTCCCTGGTTTTGCGGCTTCGAAGAGAGAGGCATACACGAAAATCGTTTATGAACTCCAGAAACTCCTATAGTAGAGATGAGAAGATTCATACATTAAGGGAAGATCCAGAGCTTCACTTGTATTCTGAGTGAAGTTGTTATTACCTGCTCCAGGAGACATCTGCTGAGTGATGTCCCGGAAGTCAACGCCGTCCAAATACACACAACACAAAGTGTTTAGTTCATCAAGTCACTAGGCACTAGGTTCTTACGAAGGTATTACAGTTTAGGACTTTAAATGTTGGATACGTTTGCAGTTACGGAAGGATTAGAATATAATATTTTATTAAAAGACATGAAAAGCTTAAAGAACTTCCCATATTTTCCTTCATATTTCGAAAACAGTTGTGAAATCGTGGTAAGTGGATAGTAACCGTTCAAAAGCTTACTAAATTCAATACAAAAAACGTTCTAAAGACATTTTTGATTAGGCGATGTCAATCGGAGAAATACGTGCTTAAAACTTCAAACATGTTAGTTTTGTTCTTTTGAACGAGTTTTGTCGTAGTTTAAATCACATTTTAATTTTTGACTATTTCCCTTAGTTTTTTATTGCTTTAATTTTTGTAATTGCTTATACTAGAAATATGTATTTGTCTGTAAACAGGGTACGTAAAATGAGAATCAATTTTCTGTTGTTAGAAATAGATGGGTTAGAAAAATATGGCCACCCTTGCATAAATTCCTATCAAAATGAAAATTTGCATGAACGTTAGGGACTATAATGGATTTTTTTTTAACTCGTTTCCTCCTTCTCTCCCTAGATAGGAAACCTGATTCTGACGTGGACCAAATGACGTAATCCGAAAGTCTCGACTAAAAGATTTCACGTTTTAGAACTCGTAGAAACGAAAGTAGAGGTGGTTCAAACTGAAATATATTTTTGAGTAATGAAATGAATTTTTGTATGAAAAGTCCAGTAGTTTAAATTATACCTATTAATAGAAACTGAAATATATGTATTAAATATAGAACTCATTAAACCATTTACAGAGAACTCTATAACATTTCTTAAAGAAAAGGATAGCAGATTATTTATTTATTTTATTATAAGGGTTTCACAGCTATGGCGATAAGCTCTTGGATAGCAGATTACCCCAGGAGTAGGATATAGCAGATTTCCATTTGCTGGAAAGGCCAATGTTATTTGATTTATGACATGCCCGCCCTTCTTTACCTGCTCTTCCAAAGTGCAGCCCAAACATCCAATATAGAGGAGATGGAGAGAGTTAGCCGTTGCAGAGATACGAAGACAAGGTATAGTTGGGATTCGGCTAGGAGAAAAAAACGTCAGACTTTCAGGAAGAAATCTGTATTTGGACGTTTCGGCTGCACATTGGCAGCCTTCTTCAGCTAAAAAATACCAACAAATTATAAGTAAAAAAACAGGCAGAAATGAGCGTAGTATATACATCATGACAATGATTAGAACCAATCTTATTATTAAACAATGAAAATGCGGTAGTTGGAAAGAAACATTTTTATATTGTCAGATACTCAATCTATTCTATAGGTGAATACAATTTATAATAATCAATATACAAATACGTACCACTAGAAAATGTCTAGGGGGGAGGGAGGAAGACCTCGGACCTCGAGGACACTTAGGTAACCATGGTTGGATGTATGAGGGACAGCAACTACACAGGGGTTTTTTATAGTTATGACTGGGGGAGGGGGGGGGGGGGAGGCGGTAAGTCGGTAAGATGAAAGATGTGGATTGCTGGGTTATAAAAGCGGGCTGTAAAAAGGTGCTAAAATTTTCGGACACACAAATAGAAAAATTGTCTGGAGCCTGGGAACAAAGGTAAAAGGAGGTCAGGACAATTTATGAAAGACGGCGGAGTAAGTAGGGGAGATGTTTTGTTTGTCCGTTTTGTAATTAATATTATTGGGGTTTAAATTAATGTGGACGCATTCGGAAATCTGTCGTTTTTTGGTGTTTCGTTCTGTGGACAGTATTTTAGTGTCGTCAAAGTTGAATGTGTGTTTTTTTGTTATGGCGTGTTTTGCGAGGGCGGAATTCTTTGTTTTTAATTGTCCGTTTGTGTTGTGTTATGCGGGAGTGAATATAATTTTTGGTTTCACCTATGTATACTGCACTACAGGAGGGAGTTTGGCAGGGTATTTGGTAAACGCAGTGGGTGGTGCAGTCATAGGGAATGGGATCTTTGAGTTTGGTGTACAATGTAGTAAGTTTGTTAGTGGTTTTTAACCCAAAGTTCAGTGACGGGATGGCTTTTTTTAAAGTCTTTGTGAGTTTTTTCAGTTAGTCCTGGTGTGTATGTCAGGGAACGAAATATCTGGGAGGAGGAGTCAAGAGAGGTATTGGGGGAGGTGGCATTGTAGGATTGGGAGTTTATTTGCTTTATAAGCCGGTTTATGAGGTTAGGGGGAATTGGTTTAGTGTTAATATTTCGTTAGCTCTGTGCAAGTTTTCATTGTAAAAGGACACATGGGATAAAGAAAGGGCGCGATTCTTCGGCGATTCGATAATCGCCGCGCCCTTTCTTTATCCCATGAGTCCTTTCACAATGAAAACTTGCAAAGAGCTACCGAAATATTAACACTAAACCAATTCCCCCCTAACCTCATAAACCGGCTTATAAAGCAAATAAAATCCCAATCCTACAATGCCACCTCCCCCAATACCTCTCTTGGCTGACAATTACTCCCTGATTATTTATGCTGAATTATTCTTCATTGATCTTTGAAATGTTTTTTAAGTACACAACTTTGATAGATCATAAAAAAAACTTCGTCTGAACACATCTCAAGTTTTTTAGAGCTTAAAGTTTGCCTCAAGTATAATGTACTGAGGGCAATTTAGTTTGCCGAAATTTGCCGATTCCAAACATTTTTATTTTTAGATCCATCATAATTTTTTCTTCCAAATTTGAAAAAAAAAAATGTGGATAAATCCAAGAAGACGGTATTAATCCATCGAAAAATGATTCAATTTAATCTCTAGGATGCCCCTAAAGAAATATTAAGCAATACTAAAAGAACTGCCAATTTACTACTATATTATATGTAAAAAATGTGGGAACGTGTTCACCGCAGAGAAAAAAACTCTTATATAAATAGTGGTTGAAACAATATATCAACTTAGAAGAAATTGATATTATTTAAAAAAAAAAAAAAATATTCACGTCCTGATGGCCCTACCGGCTTCCTTAGAGACATACATAAAAAAAGAGTTTACAGCGTTGTGTGAGAGATCGAAAATGCGCCGGGTTCTTCTGATATCTGGCCCAAAGCTTTTTATACGGAGAAAAAATATAAAAGGCAAAGCAAAATCAGTCCAGACATTAATGAATGTATAATAGAGGATGACATTAATAATCAAATAGATATTGATTTCGATATAAGTTTACCTTCTCAAGAATCTAAAAACGATTCAGACTCGGCATTGCAAAAATATTTAATAATTTCATAGAAAATGGTAAAATATTATTATTCTATGGCAATATTACTATAAGTATAATCTACTACTATACTATTACTACATTATATGTTACAGTTATAATATATTTTATAATATTGTTATTAATAATATTATTACCTGCTATATTATTTCTATTAATATTATTTTAGCCGTATAGTATGCATTATTATACTATTGTTACCTTGTTTTGAGTTGATTTCAATTGATAAAAATGCTTATTTGAAAATAACTAGTGGTTAATGATTTTTGTCCATAATCGCCCCCTACTTCGTTACACTGTGCAACGGTCGGAACAGAAGGGAGCTTGGGAATGCCCCTTCCAACACCATCTGAATGTTCATCTGACATTAATCGAGGGTGAAGTTGGGTGGCCTAGAACACGGGACCCTCATATTCCCGCATATTACAAGCCGTATTCATAAACGAAATGTAATTTTAATAACAATATATATATATATATATATATATATATATATATATATATATATTTATATTACCACAAGGGTTGGGTACTGACTGGTGAAGGTTCATCATGAAAATTAATCATTTGAAATATTTTATTTCACGCTACTAAAGCGCTTTCTAGAGAATTCCTCATACACAGTGCCTGTAGAGACAACATAACAAATTAAAATCAAAAAGAAATAATCATCATTAAGGGGAAAAAATGTTTCTACTTTTACAGATATCGCCTTAAAAATGGGTTCTTTCGTTTTCCTACAAAAGAAAACTTATAACAAACGTATCTGCTACAATCCTACAAATGAGTAATTCGAAGTACAATAGTAATAAGCGCATTCCGCTGATTAATGAACTTGACCTTTCAAATTAGACAAACACTTTTTGTAGCAAATTCCATCAAAATCGGACCATTTTGCCACCAATACCGAATATATCTCTGTGAGTGATCATATATATATATATATTTGCACCACTCTTCTTTTGGGGATCTATGCGTTGTGAACCATGAAAAGTTCTAGTCGGCACTTGCGTCATGAGAGCAAGCTCATACGGGCTTTCTTCCTATGGGGAAAGGAAGGAAACACGCTTACAGAGATTCGGTTAAAATCTTTAAAATAAACAACAAAATTTTGAGCCCAAAGACAACTTATAAATAAAATTAAACTTCAAATTCTAAAAAGACAAAGAAACAATTACAGAACTAAAAATAATTCTTCTTCCTTGCTCACATAGAAATGCTCTGTATGAAGGCTGCTTGGACATTTGTCAGCACACTGCCGTCTTTTGTGGCGTTGATTTGTTTCCTAGAGCTCAGATTATCACTTTTTATTTCGATAATCTCCACTAAGGTTATCATTCAACTCTTGTTCAGTCTCTGGAGTACACAAAGCATTTAATGAATTCCTTTTAACTAGGAAGTCATTCCTAGTAACGCGCTGTTTTAATCTTGTTTGTTAGTTATTTATTGCATCTAAATAAATTTAAATATTTCTTCAGTTGACTAATCACATCTTTTTATATGCATTTATTGTAAAGCTCTTGCCACTCATAAATATTTATGGAATTTCCCGCTGAAGTATATATTTCAAAATAAAACGATGGTCTCTTTGTAGGGCCCTGTATATAATCGTCGATTTTCCCGGAGTTGCAAGTACAATAGATTGCATTTTCAAGCATATCCTTTCAAATGCAGCAGATCTCTGCTACATGAATAATTAATCTACGCACGTTCATACATTTCTCGTAATCACATCATAAAACGACAATTTGTTAGGTATTTTAATCAGAAGAACAGCTGGGCAGATTGTGTGTATAGAGAGTTCTAATCGCCCCCCCCCCCTCCCTTTATTAGATTGGTAGAACGGGAATCAATGATTAACCCGACTCCGTTCTTTCCCCCCCCCCCCCCACGAACATTTGTTTCTCCCTTTATCCAATTTGCGCTCTTTGATTTTCTCCCTGCCCGCTGGACAAATTAAGCAAAGGCCGACATAGCCCGTGAAAAACTTTCCGACGGAGCGGCTTATTACAAAATACACCAATCACTTTTGGCAGTTCTAAGAGGATTTATCAACTGTCAAAATCAATCAATATTATTACATTCACTGTCAGATATGATTAAACTCTTGAAATTACAATCAGACAAAATGATTGAAAAGCGTTATAGAAGGATGTCGATGAAAATGGATTATAATAATGCGGCGTAAAGTATGAAAACGGAATATAGATGTATTTATTAATTAAAATATTTTTTGATACTAGCTGAATACCCGTGCTTCGTCACGGCAGATAAGTAGTTACTTTATTGCGTTAAATAATGTATCATCAAAAGTAACGCAACTCTTTAATTTTGCGCAGTTTATTATAGCTCGGTTCCCGTCATACTATATGTTCTTATTAGCGGGAGATGGTGGGTTCGATCCCCACCGGCGGCAGGAATTTTCTCATCTCAAGGCTCGCTAAGAAACTTTCTGGCTGCACCCTGGGTGTCGGCGCTAGTGGCCAAGATTTATCGATGCGCCTTAAAAAACAAAAAAGTCCGTCACGCAGGAGCTGCATAACTAAGCACTTTCCTCAGAATTTGGGTAGTGTAGACTGCTTTCCAGAACAATTTGCTTAAAATATCCTACATAAATAAAATAAAAACGTGAATAGTTCTCATTTTGTAATGAGTAACTGATCAATTATTAATTTGCTTCCAGAGTTATGTTTACACATGGTACCTACTACACTACGTAATAAATACAATAATCCTCATATTATCGTATTTTGATCTAACACAGGAACAGGATACAGTCCCTCTAGTGGTAGAAAGCGCTCCTTGCGGCGGCTTTGTGAACCTACGTCTGCCGGCTTTTCTATTCAAATATATTACAAATTAAACCCCCGCTTTCCGATTGACCGATTCAGCTCATTTTTACAACACTTCTTTCTCATGAGTTACCCACGACCTATACCGCGTTTCGTTACAATATAGCAGAAATTACGACCGGTATGAGTATATTAGGAATTTGGGTCCGGAGTAAACCCCCCCTTCTAATGAACCGATTTAATTTATTTTTACAACACATATTTACCTGTAGATTACCACTACGAATACCGAGTTTCGTCGAAATATACTAAAAATCACGGCTGGTAGTGGCGAATTGGGATTGTGGGTCTGGAGTAAACCCCCCCTCCTAATGAACCGATTTCGTTTATTTTTACAACATATATTTACCTGTGGATTAGCACTACGAATACCGAGTTTCGTCGAAATATACCAAAAATCACGGCTGGTAGTGGCGAATTGGTATTGTGGGTCCGGAGTAAACCCCCCCCTTCTAATGAACCGATTTAGTTCATTTTTATATCTCACTTTTCTCTCTATATTAACACTACGAATACCAAGTTTCGTTGAAATATAACAAATATTACGGCTGACATAGTCAAATAAGTGTTTTGGGTTCGGGGTAAACCCCCCCTTCCGGTGGACCGACTTTGGTGGTTAACGAACTCGTTCAATCGTTTGGTAATTGAATGCTATATACCAAGTTTCGTGACGAAAAAACAAAAACTCTGGCCGCTATCGTGTTAACAGACATATATATATATATATATATATATATATATATATATATATATATATATATATATATATGCATATATATATAAATTTTAACGGGGGTCATTTTCGGTGTCTACTAGGTAGGATCGATAAAGATTTGAAGAAATTTTTCAAAAATTCCGTCATGAGTCCAACCTCAATAGCTACTTTCCTTCGGAGGAAAGTGCTAAAAGAAAAAAAAACTATATGTTCTTCATCAATTGATAAGTAATCAATGTATAATGTTTCTTGACACTGGGGCGCTCCGGACCAGTGTCAACAAACAGATAACCTAGAGATACCCCGTTATCTATAAGTTACCTGTACTAGCAGTTTAATCAATACCGGTAGAAATTCGTTGTCAATAATAAATGGGCGTTAAAATTTATGTTTCCAAGATGTCTTTTGGAAACACCCATTATATTTGCGAGCATTACCTAGAAGTGTTCTGACAGGGGAAAGGGTGAGGAGGCTGTGCAAGGATTCGGGATATTATTACCTCGGATGGGCCATCACCCGGTATACTCGTAGCGTAAACTCTATGAGGGACAAAATCACAGTTTATTTCTAGTAATTCAAGGTCTGCCGTCATAGTTGAAATGAACCGCAATTAAAAATAATACTATGAAATAGACACAGTACAATAAAAGCTGTTCTGTCATCGTCCTAGCAACGCACGCTGCGTAGGCTTGCCTACACTAACGAACTAAAAATTCAAACCTCTCTAAAAATACTTAAACATTTGAAAATCAACAAAATCCTTCCTTAGCGAGTGTTTACGTACTAAAGGGAGTGTCCATGGAAAATTTCAAAATTTTCTGTCTAGTAGTTTGGGCTGGGGGATGATAGGTCAGTGAGTGAGTGGTATCACAAATATATAGTCGATTTTATGCATAGGTGTATAGCATTGCAAAATATGGAGAAAAAGTGTAAGATTTTAACCCACTCACCGCTGCTCCATTAGCCAGTTTGATCTTAGCCAATATTTTTAATATAGATAGGATCGAACAAAATAGTAAGTACAAACCATAAACAATAAAATTTTTTGTTGTACTTTCACTAACTATCATCATGTAATATAAAGACTATCATCTTTAACTCGAATTTCTCAATATTATTGTGAGAATGAGGAATTAATGTCGCCGGCAAGATGATATTGCAGAGGAGGTTGATATAAATTATGCAACTACAATTTTGCAATAAATATTATAGCAGTTTATAAAGAAAATAATATAGAAACGCTAGGCAAAGTATTGTAAAGACTAAAATATTAGCAATATCCATATTATTTTTTGTGCATAAATAAATCGTGTAAAATATATATTATTGTCCCTTTTCTATAAAGGTGCTTTTGATCCCTTTTTTTCAGGGGTCATAAATTATTGTTAACTTTTATTTTCATTCTGAAAAAGTAAAAATTATAAAATAACTTTTTGGGTTTAAACTTGTTTAAAAATGTTTTATTGAACTGTTATTTTTCAACTTAAAAAATAAAAGTTTTAATGTAATTGTTATTAAAATACTTAATAGGAAAAAGTTTAAAGGAATAAATTAAAGCTTCCAATTTTTATTTTTTATTAACAAGTATATTTAAGTAAATAAACAAAAATAAATTTTTAAACAAAGAACATTTCACTTATTTTTATCTCCTTCAACCGTAAAATTCAAGATTAAAATACTTAGAACTTATATTACACATTGGAAAAAATAAAAGTATTACTTTAACTTTTATTTTCAAGTATCTAATTTTAGAAGTTCCTAAATAACGTTTACTCATAAACGTTTTTTAAAAAAAGTTAAATTTTAACTTTTTTGATAAAAAAAATAATTGTTTCGAACCCTGTTTTTTTCCATCAGAGATAAATATTATTTGTAGGGGTGACTCCTGAGTCTCGGAGCAAGGCTCGGGTGTACCTTTGCATGGACTTTCAAAATTTGGCCAAATCCCCGAAAACGTTAAAATTCTGTGGAAATATTGGACACTTTTTCACCACCAATCAATTTCAAATTGAAGACGCAATCCAGCTTAGGAAACAAAGAACACAACAAAATAAGAAACAGAGTGACGTATTGATTTGTCCCCAATTAAAATGTCAGGTGGAAACTAAGAAATGCGAATGCATTTGACTCGGTTGAGCAAATGAATGCGCCATTAACTGCGGGATAATTTTAATGAGCCTAGGTCATTAAAAGTTGCTAAATGCTCCAGTAACTCTGAACTTTGCCTGCACTACCGTATTCGCGGTCATCATCAAGCAAACTCACAAGGGGACGGGGGACGGGAACAAAAATAAAAATTATACAAAAAAAGAATAAAAGAAAATATCAATATAAGACGAGATGCGATCTTTGGGTTATGTTAGTACAACGTTATCAACCCAGCTACCGAGGCGCTTATGTATAGATACTTCGGAACCACTTAAGAACATTTTCTTTCAGGCGAACGCTTGAGAAGTGCGTTTTCTCGTTTTAACTGAAGCTTTTCCTAGTTAAGTACTACACATACAAACATTTTCGTTTGAATCGATGGGGGGCACGTCCTGCACTCTCCTTGGCAGACCCAATGGGCCTGAAGCATTGTAAGATCTTGGAGAGATTAAGTTGCCAAGCTATCAGGAAATTCTTCGGTCAGCTCCAGCTCGAAGTGGATTGTCTTGAATGCAATCCAATCTACTCTGTCTTACTTCTTCATGAACACTCCCTTATCCAGTCCTTGTCAGAAGAGTCCAATGGACTTGTTCTAACGCGATCCCGATGAGGTCTTCACTATTCTTCACTCGTATGTCATGTTACGCTTGCCCTTTAATATATTCATCATTTTCGGATGTTCCCATAGTTTGTCGATGATCTATTGAGGTCAAAAGATTTGCTTCAATAGATTCCCTTATACACTGAAGACTATGCCACCAAGAACTACTTTTATTTTTATTTCAAAGGCTTCGCATCTATGGCGATGTACCCTAATACAGAATATGAAACAGATCACCGCCTTAAGACTATAGTTAAATCTTGTAATGTGTAATGTTAGGAACAACAGAGTTTACAGGATGAGAATTGTGTGTTTCAGAGAGTGTTGTGTTTCAAATATTGCATTTGATACTATGTTGCTTTGGAAGGAATTATGATTGCAAAGATATAAGAATCAGATATAGAAAAACACTAAAAATGTATATTTATTTTATTAATTATTAACCGGGGTCTCCCGTGGTCTAGTGGCTAGCGCGCTAGATTCATAAGCGGGAGATGGTGGGTTCGATCCCCACCAGAAATTTTCTCATCTCAGGGCTCGCTGAGAAAATTCCTGGCTGCACCCTGGATGTCGGCGCTAATAGCCAAGATTTGTTAATGCGCCAAAAAAAAAATAAATAAAAAAAATTAACTATTAATCTATTTTTTTGGTATAATTTTTTGTCGTTAATTTTTTAATCATTCATACTTTTTTTATTATTAGTATTTATTTTTTATTATTATAGGGTGCGGTTTCTCAGATTACTGGAGAGTATTTTAGTGGGAGATAGTTCCAACCAGTAAAAAGAATATTTTTTTTTTGGATGTATGTAAAAAAAAAGGTAAAAAAAATAGTACTTCCTTTTTTTCCTTTCGTACCATTTCAGCACTTACGGACCATGCATTTAAAAACAAACATACATTAGACTTTGACGACATGGTGATAGTTGACAAGGACAGAAATAACGTTAAGCGAAAAATAAAAGAAAATATTCATATAATAAAAAACAATAGAAACTCAGTAAATAAGAAAACAGAAATCAAATATTTTATAATACTATTAGAAAATAGAAAATAATCCATTTATCGAACATATTGTAATCAGCTGATTTATAAGCCTCTTGACACAGATAACTAACTTTCCTCAGTCAGAATATGGATGGCGAGCTCACCACATGCGGGGTATGTACATTTAAGACTTTTTATTGTATTTTGACAAACATTTTAGATGTAAATTTTACAACTTAACTTAGAATAACATATTAGCTATAAGTATTTTATTTGAATGATTAAAATAAAAATAAAAATTGTTTAGGATGTATTGACCCCCTGAGGAGGTGGCATTAAGGCCACGAAACACGTAGGGCGAAGAGCAAATAAAATCGTACGAAAGGAAAAAGTCCGACTCGCAGGAACTGCGTCATCTTAGCGCGGTTCCGTATATCTCGAAGAAGTGGAGTAGATTAGGAATCACAAATAACAGGAAACTGACAGTAGCCAACTTACACAAAAGCGGATAATTCTTAATCCTCATTCTTGAGGAAGGCTGAATAAGTCAGTACAATTATGTACTAAAAACGTACTCACTCTACGAATACTGCTCAGCAGGCTCTATTCCAAACAACCGAAAATTCGTTGTCATTTTAAGTTCCTTGTTTTACTAGCAAATTCGTTTCACTGTAATAATCAACTGTAAATATGTGCTTCATGGCAAATAAAAGTTCATTCTCTCGTGGGTAAATCTTTCTATGAAATAAGAAATAATGATAACTTCAGTTGTAGCAGGAGGAAGGTTATATAGATAGGAGAATTCAAAACAAACCTATGTATACGCCATCATGGTTAGCCACAGCCATCTTGATTTCCACAGCTATTCCAAACGTATTACCTATACCTTTTGCCGTTTCTTAGCTTATTTTACTACAATACTAATTTTACTGATAAATGCAATTTAAAACAAAAAACAACCAATTAAAAAGTGAGATAAACAAATAGAAAAACCCTTTCAAAACAAACACTTTTTAAGTTTTAAGTGCTTATATCTCTGATTGACGTTGTCCCATCGAATATTGCTTCAGAACCTTTTTTGTAGAAAATTTAGTAACCATTCGAATGGTCGCCTTCCACTTACCACGATTTTCCAACCGTTATCGAGATATTTACGAAAAATGTATGGAGATCCGAAAACTTTTCATGTCTATTAATAAAATATTTTTTTCGCATACTTCCTTAACTCCAAATATAACCAAAATTTAAACATCTTAGTTGGGATTAATTTCCAAGATGTAGAAAAAATTTCAATTGAATCCCGCGTTTCTAAGTACCCACAATAAAATAATGACATGCGAAAACATTGATTCCACTTTTCTCAAAAACGGTTACAGATATCGTCTTAAAAATAGTTTCATTCGTTTTCCTATGTTTAGAAACCTATAAAAGTAGTACCTGCAAGCATATGAACTCAAAAACGTAAGCGTTACGATTTTTTTTTTGTGCAAATTTTGCCCCAAACGCCATCTTCCATTGGGCGGATTCTGCTGGTTACAAACTTGACCTTTCAAATTAGAAGACAGATTTTTGTGCCAAATTTCATCAAAATCGGACCATTTTTGAGTCGTCAGGAGCGCGAACAGGCAAGCATATATATATATACAAATTTGAACCACCTATATTTTCGTGATCTATGAGGTCTGAAACGAGAAAGTTTCTGGTCGGCACGTCCGGATCGCGTCGTGAGGTCAACCTCATAAGCGGGTTCTCCCTATGGAGATAGGGAGGCACCGCGCTAAAAAGGAAGTATTATTTAAAAAGTCCGATTCGCAGGAACTGCGTCATCTTAGCGCGGTTCCGTTCTTATCTCTAGTGTTTATGAAGGCATAGAATAGAAACAGTTATTACTTTGTTTAGATCAATAGCGAAACAGCTATCCAAATGAAATCTCAAACAAACCAGTCTTGATTTACAATCTTACCTGTATGGGTCAGCTATACCATAAGTCGGGCAGAAAGGCCTCCGCTCAGAGGCATTTGGAAAGCCCTGGGATCTCTCTCTTTGAACGCTACATTTCTAACAATAAATTGATCTTCTTATTTTACTTAATCTGTTTTATTGTCAAATACATTATCTGA
Organism: Gonocerus acuteangulatus; assembly: GCA_946811695.1. NCBI lineage: Eukaryota > Metazoa > Arthropoda > Insecta > Hemiptera > Coreidae > Gonocerus > Gonocerus acuteangulatus. Next base: position 111,326,126 of record OX328132.1, on the reverse strand, counting down.
CTATAAGCAATTTAAAAATAACAAGGAATAAAACAGACAAAAAGAACAGTTCGAATAAGCGAAATCAATTACTTTAAAGTTTTATGCACTTATTTCTCCGATTGACATCGCCTAATCAAAACTTTCATCAGAACCATTTTTATAGAGCATTTAGTGAGCTTTCTAATGGTCATCTTCCGTTCCCCAAGATTCTCAACCTTTTTCGAGATATTAAGGAAAGTATACAAAGTTACCAAAACTTTTCATGTCTGTTCATAAAATATTTTATTCTAACCCTTCCTTAACTCCAAACGTAACATAACTTTCAACATATTAGTTTTAATGAAATTAGAACATGCAGATAATGTTTCAACTGAATCCCGTGATTCTAAGTACCCAAACCAAAAACGGAATTCAAAAACTATTTTTCCAATTTTCTCGACAACGGTTAAAGCTATCGCCTTGAAAATGGTTTCATTCGTTTTTCTAGCCCAAGAAGCCTATAAAAAGAGTACTTACAAGCTTATGAACTCAAAAACGTAAGCGTTACGATTTTTTCTGCGCGAATTTCGTCCCAAACGCCATCTTCCAGTGGCCGGATTTTGCTGGTTAACGAACTTGACCTTTCAAATTGGACGACCGATTTTTGTACCAAATTTCATCAAAATCGGACCATCAGGGAAGCCAGAAATGAGCGAACAGACAAATATATATATATATATATATATATATATATATATATATATATATATATATATATATATATATATATATATATAAGTTAAGCCTTTGCGATAGAAAAGGCTGTTTTTAAAAAGAGGATAATAGGATAACACGAAGTACACTCACTGAGATCAGAATAACAACTGCTTTATTGCTTATCTAATCCTTCCTTTTATACTATCCTAGCTTGTTTACATTTGGTGGTCTGTTACTACCCTTAACAGCCCCCCCCTAGTTCCCGCTAGCCGGGAACTAACTTAAATAACACAAAAACAAATATGATGAAAATAAACTAAGTGATAACATAAAATAAAATAACGCTTAACCAAAGACACGACAAACTACAGAAAAAAAAAGAAAAATGCACTACCTGCATGTTATTAATGTCTACTACTATAATAGATAAGAAGAAAGAAGAAAAGAAAAATAGAACTCCGACTAGTAATGAAAATATGACAGAAATATAAAAGCATGTATCTTAAAAAGAAAACTAAAAACCTTGAGTCAACCATTGGCATTGTCGGTATGATGAAGTTGTTTCAATTGTTCCACATGACACGTTCTCCGTTTCCTGGGTTCGTCGATAGACTCTAATGTTACTATATTATTTTCCCTCAGAACGACGACACGGTATGGACCGTCGTATAGGAGTAATTGTTTTCCCCTGTTTGATGGGATCCGTCTGTAGACCACGTCTCCGATTGATGGCAACTTCGCGAGGTCCCGGAGCTGATTTTGGGCTCTATTCAATCTCTTTTGCTTCTCTGTTCTTAATTTCCTATATGTGTCCTCACGTATCCGCCGATGTTCCTTGTGAAGCTCAGCTATGGCATGGTTCTCGGGTGCTTCGGGTGGTGCTGCTCGCCGGAGGGTTCGAAGTCCGAACAGAACTTCCAGCGGTGCGAATCCCGTGACGGCATGAACAGAGTGGTTGTATGCTATTACCGCACGTTCCATATTCTCTTGTGGCGAGACTGGCCCGCTTGCTGCTAACAACCGCAGGTGCTCTCCTAGGGTCCCATGTAGCCGCTCGATTATCCCTCTACCTTGCGGTCGACCAGGGGTATTGATATGCAATGTTGTATCCCAGCTGGCCAGGAGGTCGCGCACTGTGCTGTTATTGAATTCTCGGCCGCCATCTGCAACGATCTCTTTAGGAGTCCCGTACACCTGAGCCCACTGGACAAGGGCCTGGCGTACCTGGTTCGCTGACTTGTGATCCACTGCGACTGCCATGGCTACCTTACTGAACGAGTCGACAATCGTAACCCACTTCTGTCCGTGCCATGTAAAAGTATCCATCTGCACCGTCATCAGGGGATGCTCCGTCGTTGGTGTTTGTTCTGGTACAGTATGTGTAGGTCGCCGTTGATACTTAGCTTGCTGACACACTTGGCATTGGTTGAGTACAGTTTGTACTGTGTGTCGCATGCCATCCCATACATACGCTCTCCGCAGTGCCGTGAGGGTTTCCTTTTCTCCCCTGTGGTTGGTCTTGCCTTGATGGTAAGCAAGTGTAAGTTCCTTTTGTCTTTCCACATCCGGTACTTTCTCCCCGAGTCGTGTACATCGTACGAATTCTCTATCCAGTCCTATCCGTTCATCTCTCCAGAGCGCCGCAATTCGGTTCCATAGGAATTCATTTCCGACGTAAATGTACGTCCGTTGTCCGGAGGACGACGCATCGTTGAGCAACCTCACGATAGTATCTGCGGTGACGGCTGCCTCTGTTCTTATAGTACATTCCTTTACGTCACGACGTTGCCTCCCAAACATGATCTGAGGGGTTCCTGATGTCACTGTCTTCCAGACGATATGACGCTTATGTCGCACCACGATGTCATCAATGATCGGCATCTCCGGTGGTCTGTCGGTCGCTGACTCCGTCGCTTCGCTGGGGTGATCTTCTTGATTGTCCTCTTCAGGTGTCCATTCTTGAAAGAAGCGGCGTAGATCCGTTCCTGGCTGTTCTTCCTCCGATGAGAAGGCGTTAACTGGCAGTTCCCTGGATAGCCAATCAGCTACGACGTTCTCGGTGCCTGGTGTGTGAATAACTTGGAACGAATATTGGGCAAGTTGGTGCTTCCATCTTGCGACCCGGGCTGAGGATTCCTTCAATGACGCTACCCATTGCAGTGGTTTGTGGTCTGACTTGACTATGAACTTGCGTCCGTACACATAGGGGCGAAAATGATCGATGGCCCAAACTACTGCGAGCAACTCCCGTTCCAAGGCACTGTATCTGGATTCCGTGTCTGTAAGACGCCGGCTTCCGAAAGCAACCGGTTTGTCTCCCTGTGGTCCTGGCTGAGTCAGCACCGCCCCGATTGCATACTCGCTGGCGTCTGTAGTTATTGTGAACGGTCTCGTGAAGTTTGGGAACGCCAAGAGAGGGGCCTTCTGCAGATCAATAATGCATTCCTTGATGTCTCGCTGTATGTCCTCCGTCATCCTGAAGGTCTGACCTTTCTTAAGCAGCAGAGTTAGGCGAGCTACTTTATGTGCCATCGCGGGTATAAACCGCCTATAATAGTTTAAAACCCCTAGCGTCCGGCGCACCGCCCGAACATCCTTTGGGACCGACATGTTTTGAATCGCAGCTATCTTTGCCGGGTCAGGCTGTACGCCATCCTTGGAAATGATATGGCCCAGAAACTTGATTTCGCTCTCTCCAAGCTTTGTTTTGGTCGCTGATAATTTGAGGCCAAACTTTCTTAATTGTTCAAATACCCTTCGCAAGTAGTGTTCGTGGTCTTTCATCGTCTTGCTAAACACGAGGAGGTCGTCCATGTAGATTTGGACGAAATCTTCTCCCAACCCTCGCAGGAACTCATCCATTAGCCGTTGAAACGAAGAGGGCGCGTTCTTTAAGCCGAAAGGCATACGCGTAAAGTGATAATGGCCTCTTTCAAAAGAGAAAGCCGTTTTCTCAGCGTCACGAGGGTGTAACCGAATTTGATGGTATCCCGCCTTCAAATCAAGAGTTGAGAAGATCCTTGCTCCTTGGAGCCTGTCAAGGATATCCTCTAGTCTGGGTAGTGGGTACTTTTCATCGATCGTGAGAGAGTAGAGTTTGCGGTAGTCCACCACCAACCGATGCTTTCCGGGCTCTCCTGCTTTCGGTACGGCCCATAACGGACTATTAAACGGTGATTTGCTCTCCACTATGATGCCCTGAGCCTTGAGTTTCTCTAACTCTTCACGTATTGAATCCTTGAGCAGGTGAGGATACCTTCTTTCCTTCACGTAGACCACTCTGTCCTCCTTCAGGTTGATTTCGTGGATTGTTCTTCCCGTGACTCCGAGGGGTTCCCCTTCCCGCCAGAAGACGTTTTGGTACTCGCGCCGCAGGGCTCCAAACCGCTGATCAGTTGCTGCGATTACCCCTAACTGGCTTGTTGGTTGCGGGTTCCTGCCATCCGCTTTGTAGCTCCTTGTGCCTATGACTACCTTCCACTTGTTGTCCACGAGTTCGATCCGTCCGCCGGTGCGTGCCAGCAGGTCACAGCCTATGATTCCATCATACTCTGGTGGTAAGGTCTTAATCACATGCGCAGTTATATGTTTTGACGGTCTTCCCCACGTCTCCAAGGTCCACTTTACTTCACCTTCCACATTGCACTTTCCTCCTAGTGTAGACACTGTACACCCACACCTTTCAATTTCGCCATCCCGCGGACTCCAGGCTTCTTTGCTCACAATAGTGCACGAACTACCAGTGTCTACAAGCCATCTGCGGTCTCTCTCCACAATAATCGGCAACCACCCTTTTCGTTTTCGCTTATTATCTACCGCATGTACACATTCAAGGTTGCCGCTCCCTGGATACCGTTCTCATTGTAGCTTCTCGCTGCTGCATCTTGAGACTTTTCGCGTTTCGGAACGCCACGACCTTCTCGTTCGCAGTGTGTCGCCACTTTCGTTTCCCGACTCGTCCGAACTGGTGGTACCTTTCACGGTGTCGGAGAAAGTCCTCCTGACTCGCTGTGCGTTAATCTCCGTCGGTTCTCCCTTATCGACAGTACTCTTCTTGAGGTAGGGGCATCGTCTGGCGATGTGCCCTCCCATCCCGCATTCAAAGCAGCGGGTTTTCTCACAACGGGCCGCTAAGTGTTTTGAGCTTCCACATTCAAAACATCGCTTTTCTGGTCCACGTCTGGTTCGTCCTTCCGGTCCGCCTCCCGATCGTCCGCTTCTACGATTCGTCCGGTCCTCTTCCCCTCGCCATTCCCTGCGTTGCGGTCTCTGCCGTCTCTCTCGTCGGGGTCGAAATTCGACCCAGCCTTCTTCTACTCCGCTAGCGTCTTCTTCCGCTAACTTTTTTCCTTCTTCCACTAGTTCTTTTGCGCAATCGGTGAACGGCTTGTCCGACGTTGCCGAGGTTCCAGCTTCCCTTTTTAATTGGACCTTCAAAACTCCTCCAAGAAAGTCCATTAACTTTTTAGCCGTTGCGGCTCCTTGTTGTTCGCACAGCTTATCGGCAATCTTCCCGTACCAGGTTAAGAGTTTTTCTGCGAAGCTTCCGACCGACTGATGAGGTTTCCTTGTTTCTCGGAACATTCGCAGTACATCTTCTTCCGGGGCCCACCTGCCCCCTCCATAAACCTTCTTCAGCCGAGATTTGACCGTATCCCACAAGGTGCCCTCGTCACTTTGGATAAGGTTTAGTACCTTCCGGCTTATACGATTGACAAGCGCTGCTCTCAGAGACGGCACTTCCGCTTCGTCCAACCACCCTGCGCTCATTTTCATTGTAATGGATTCGTTTACGCGGTCGCCTGCTTTTAGGAAGTGTATTAGTTCACCCACTTCCCCGTTGAAACGTTCAATTTCCGATATTGCAGTTCGCATATCGTGAGCATTTGACGTTTTTATTTTAATCCATGTTAAGGCGGTGTTCGGGTCCACCATCGCAACTTCATTTGCTTCTGCCATGCGTCTGCTATTTAGTTCGTCCTGAAGTGTACTTCGCGATCGCGACCGGTTCCGTATCATGTAGTCAGAAAGTGCCGCGCGGAGTTACCTTTTTCTCTACGCACCACTAGCACTCCCGGGTTTCGGCACCAGTTAAGCCTTTGCGATAGAAAAGGCTGTTTTTAAAAAGAGGATAATAGGATAACACGAAGTACACTCACTGAGATCAGAATAACAACTGCTTTATTGCTTATCTAATCCTTCCTTTTATACTATCCTAGCTTGTTTACATTTGGTGGTCTGTTACTACCCTTAACATATATATATATATATATATATATATATATATATATATATATATATATATATACATATATATATATATATATATACAAATTTGAACCACCGTTATTTTCGGTCTCTAGGGGTTCTGAAACGCGAAATTTTCTAGTCGGCACTTCCGGAATGTTTCATTGTATCAACCCTATAAGCAGGGTTCCTCCCTATGGGGGAGGGAGGAACCGCGCTAAAAATATATAAATAAATAAATTTGATTGGTCACACGTCGAATAGAATATTTTTTATTTATAGACATATTTTTTATTTATTAATTATGGGCATTAAGAAATTTTCTAACGATTCTAGCTGTGTCGAGTAAGATAATATTAAGTGTTCCTCTGGAAATTTCAGATATTTGGTGGCACTGACTGTAGTATTCGGTATCAAACCATTGGTCGAAATGATAACTGCAGTAACTCTAGCGGAATCTAATTTATAGAGATCTTTTAACTCAATGGCCAAGTCTTGATATTCTTGCCGTAAAAAATTATTATTAGTTTTTTTTTTATTTAATTTTTATTTATTATTATTTATTAATAAGTGCAGGAATGGTTGGGATTCGGCTACGAACAGCAATCCGATTTTCATACTTTGGTCTCCCAGTACGTAACTCCTACGAACAGCAATCAGATTTTCATACTGTGGTCTCCCAGTACATAACTCCTACAAACTACTATTTCTGGGGTCACATGAAGGAATTAGATTTCAAAGGGGGAATCCTTGATTGGGAACACTTAATTAAGAAGATTAATGAAACGGCATTCCAGACAACCAGAGAAGCAAGTCTCACGAACACCACAATGGAATTTAAGCGGCTGGCACGTGCATGTATTATAAATGCTATTTGACATTATGAACATGAAAGATTATTGTTGTTTCAAATGAGTCCGTTTATATAAAATATAACTGCTAATGAAGTAATTTGATTTATGAAAATAAACAGAAAAAAGAAAAATTATTTTAAACTTGATATACATTTAAAACTTGAATATCCAAGGTGTTCACAAACTCACCCCTTCCCAAGGGGAGAAGGCTCATTAAGCTCCCAATTTCTTGTGCTCGTTAAAGAATTAGCGATTTACTACTAGCTACTTTAGCTAGTAGTTACTATTTTAGAACATAAAAGACTTTTTGGAAAAAAAAAAAAAATGTGAAAAATACTTTTAGCACTATTTTTTTCCAAATTACCTTGATACATTTATCTGATGTGGTGTCTTTTAATTTTAAATTCCTATTATAAACAGAATATTTAAACATTTACACTTTTTTTGTAAAGAGGTTGACTGAAGTGAATTATTTTGTAGAACAGCAGATTTTTATAAAATCTAAAATATTAACCCAAATTTATAAGTATCCAAAAAAACAGGAACTACAATAAATGTTGAATATAATTAGGGCAGTAGTAAAGGCTAACTAAGTTTTGATAATTACTAATTAATATTATATAATTAATTATAATAAAGAAGGGGGATCTTGGAGCACCCCTTGGGTACGTTTTACTTGGGAAAAAATTAATAAAAATGCTATGACCATATTTTTATTAGAGAATGCATTTTATTCAAATATACTTTTTATCTAATTTTTCTAAATATTATGAACAAAGGCATGAATAAAAGAATAGTATGAGGGGCTTCAAGTGTACACGTTGGGCTTCCAAAGGTTAATCCATATCAAATAAGGAATTGTTATTAAAATTTCAGGACCTCATGAATACTTTTCATAATAGTTTCGAATATCAAGTTATAGCAACAAGATCCTATCGACAACATGTTTTAATGGAAACGAGCATCTCATATACGTGTAGATTAGAGATGGGCGATCAAAATCGATCCTTTAAAAGCTAGATTTTTTAACACGAAATATCGATGTTTTGAATCGATCTTCAAGGGGCGATCTTTTCAACGAATCGATTTCTGAGGGCTAATCTTTTATTTAATCGATCTTCAAGGGCCGATCTTTTAAAGAATCTATCTAGAATAACGCAAAATAACATGTTTTTTTTTTTTTTATTTCAAATATTCAAATACATAATCTCACCTCTTGTTACTCAATCTACTTGATGTTAGCAGCCATTAACGAAAACCAAACACATTCAATCAAATTACATGACAACACAAGTATTCACACAGCCGAATTACACGCCATACACTTAGCCCTTACAAAACTACATAACACTGAAAACACAAACATACTCCTATGTACAGACTCACTCAGTTCTTTACGCTCCCTCGATAATATTTATACTAACCACCCAATAATTAAACAGATATACGAACAATTACACATACTCAGCAATCACACACTTACACTATTATGGCTACCCGGACACGAGGATATCGGACTAAGTACATCAGTAGACAAACATGCAAAAGACGCAACTAATAAACAGATCGTAGACATTGAAAACATTACGTTACATGATTTAGTTCACACATTACGCACACATATATTAAACGACTGGTTGCATCACTGGCTACAAACAAACAACAAATTATCACAAATTAAGAACACAGTAAAAGCATGGAGTAACGAACAACATACCTTGACAAGAAGAGACCAAGTAGTACTGACCAGACTTCGCATTGGACACTCGTTGCTCACACATAATTACCTCATGGAGAAAAAAGACAAACCAATATGCAGAGTTTGTAACACAACACTGACAATTAAACATATACTCACTGAACGTAAAAGACGCGACAAACTGAACATTCCACACGACCTACGAGAACTTCTTACAGAGGGTAGTCCATACATACACTCTATACTCCAATATTTAAAACACATAAACATTTACCACAGAATCTGAGGAAACGAAAGATATTTTAAGATAATTTTTATTTATTTATTTATTTTTATTTTATTTATTTTTTTATTATTTTTTTTCTCTCCCTATTATGTAATTATTACTCAATTTTACTTGGTCATTAATGGAAGACCACAACATGTAGCATCCTCCATGACCTAATAAATAGTTAAATAATGGCAGTTAGTTTTAGTGATAAGTTATGTAAATACATTAACTATAGTTCAAATAGCAAGGCTCTAAATAATGTTTAGCAATTAATTCTTAACACAAACCTACTAACTTTTGTCTTATGCTCTCCTTAAACTTTTTTTTTTTTTTGTATTTACTACTATAAGTTACTGTTAATTGTGAATACATAAATTTGTATTTTTTACTGTATCTTAAAAAAAAAAGAAAAAGAGCAAGTCGCCGTCGTTTCTATCATCATTTCTATCATTTAACGGAAGAAAAAATGTACAGAACAGTGCCCTATGTCGAGAAACATACTTTTAATAAGACAAAAACATCATACGACTCAATACCTTCCGTTTCTCAAACTAGATGGAAGAAGGTAATATAATAAAAATAAGGTCGCAAACTGTGCTCTTAATGAGTATAACTATTTTTCTCTATTACTATTATTTTATTGTATTTTATTTATTTGATGAATATATATAAGTAATAATACCTATATATTTTAATATGTTGTAACAGTAGTAGTTCATTCTGTGTTATTTTTGATGAAAAATAGTCTTACATTTTTATAATATGAGTTAAAGATATGTTTTTAATATTGTCAAGTATTCATATCGACATATTTAGGTCGATTAGTACTAGTGATGGGCGATTCTCGAATGAGAATCGATTCGAATCGAAATGAAATAAGAATTTCGTAGGTAATTGTAAGTAATCGTGAAATCGACACTTATCGAAGATCGATCCATCTTAAAAATCGATCTGTATCGTAGATCGAACTTTTGAATCGATCTGAACTCGCCGATCATTTTTGTGGATCGATCTTTTCATTTCGATTCGAATCGCTTTAAAAGATCGATTCATATTCAAAAATCGCCCATCACTAGTGTAGACTATGCAACGAATATAAGTCAATATAAAAGCTTATTACGTTGGTCTGTAAGATCCAAGCGTGATCTGATTATTTTCAACGGGATGGACGCCAAGCTCTCCCAGAAAAATTGGGTTGTTGGATAAGAAAATCCCTAATTACCGCTACGTCACACAACGACTTTTCGAGGAAGGTACAGTTAAAATGTATTTGGACGAAGCAATGCCAACGGACCGAACTATCCATCACAATAAAGCTGGCATCCTTATCATTGACGAGGAGGATCAGACGGTTGATATTATTGACTTATAATATTCAGTAATTAATTAATTAACTAAGCCGAGAAGCTACGAAAATGCCTGGACTTGACCATAGACATTAATGATTTGTATAAGTTGGATTACGCAATGGTAACAGGTATTATTATATCGACACATCGACAAATCCCAAAGAGCACAGTTACAGAGACGAATTACTTCAAAGTCTATGAAGAATTAATTAACTAAGCCGAGAAGCTACGAAAATGCCTGAACTTGACCATAGACATTAATGATTTGTATAAGTTGGATTACGCAATGGTAACAGGTATTATTATATCGACACATCGACAAATCCCAAAGAGCACAGTTACAGAAACGAATTACTTCATAGTCTATGAAGAATTAATTAAACACGCCCAACACTCAATTCTCAAAGAATAGTTAAAAGAGTCTTGAACAATACAAATAACAAATACAAATAACATGAAAACATGTAAATTCTCATTCATACATACTTTCCTAGAATGCAAATGCACAAAGGTTCATATACAAACACAATGTATAAATGCTCAAAATAATTTAAAATCATGTAATCTAATATTATATGTATATGTACATATGTATGTATGTGTGTAAATAATAAAAACAAGCTTGTATTAAGCATAATTTAATGCAAATATGTAAATATATAGACAATAAAGTAATATAATGCAATTTAGTAATAAATATAATGTAAATATATAAAAAAATAAGGTAATATAATGCAATGTGATAATATATACATAATATAAATACATAAACAATAAAGTAATAGAATGCAATATAATAATATATACATAATATAAATACATAAATAATAAAGTAATATAATGCAATATAATAATATATACAGTCAGCAGAGTTGGGCAAACGTTAGCGCGCGCTAATACCTAATACCTTCCCGCTAATTTAGCGGTACTGATAAGAGCCTGCGCTAACGATTAGCGCATAGCGACGGCAGTGCGCTAATCGCTAATTCATTTAAAATGTTTAAATATCTTTGTAGCTAACTAGGAGGAATATTGAAGGTGGAATAAAAAAATGATATTGAAGGTGGAATAAAAAAAGGAAGAATAGGAGGAATATTGAAAGAATAGGAGAATAGGAGGAAGAATAGGAGATATTCCTCCTAGTTAGCTACAAAGATATTTAAACATTTTAAATGAATTAGCGATTAGCGCACTGCCGTCGCTATGCGCTAATCGTTAGCGCAGGCTCTTATCAGTACCGCTAAATTAGCGGGAAGGTATTAGGTATTAGCGCGCGCTAACGTTTGCCCAACTCTGACAGTCAGTAACAAAAGTTTCTGGACACTTACAGGCTCAGCAAATAAAATGTTGCAATTATTACCAGTTCGGGTTTTAAACAATAAAACAAGTAATAACATTTAGTATTTTTATTCACGAGTACTTTAACATAAATAAATTAAATTTTTCATGTGAACAACGATAAAAATAGAATTAGTAAACAAAAATCAATGAAAAAGAAGGTAACAAAAGTTTTTGGAAACTTTTAAACGAACTTTTTGCAAAATTCAACAACATCAATATTTATGAATAAAAAAATTGAATTAATATTTTGTGGGATAGCCCTTAGCATTCATTACCTCCCTGAGCCTGTTGTTGGGCATAGAAAAAAACAATTTCGAGGTCACAGAAGTCGGAATTTTCGACCATTCTTCGATAACACGCTTTTTGAAGTCTTCCTTGGAGCTTATTGGAATCTTCTTCAATAGGGTTCAAGTCGGGAGATTGAGGTGGCGGATTGACTAATTTCGGGCAATTATATAGGCACCAAGTTCAAGTCGTCAGACTTGTATGTTTAGGATCATTGTCCTGATAAAACTGGAACTTACCCTTAAGTCCTAAGATATCTGCACTTGGAATCAAGTTTTTCTTTAAAAAGTCAACATACATTGCTGCATCCATTTTACCGTCAATAATCGTTAACCGCCCAACACCTGCAGCCGCCATACACCCCCACACCATCAAAGAGCCTCCCCCATGTTTTACTGTGGGCTGTATATTTTTAATTTTTAATGCTTCATTTTTTTTTCTCCACACTTTTCCCGTCCTATGTGACCCAAATACTGACTGTACATAATATAAATACATAAACAATAAAGTAATATAATGCAATATAATAATATATACATAATGTAAATATATAGGCAATAAGGTAATATAATGTTCTGTAATAACTATATAAATTGTAAGGTGTACATCGCCATAAAGCGGAACACCAACAAATAAATAATAATAAGAAAATTAATACAACAATTATTTTCGTTTGCAATAGCCCCTGAAAGTATTTATCCCAGTAATCTGAGGAGATCAAATCTAATATTTCATTTTTGGGATCTTTTTGACTTTACCCACACCAGTTACTCATTTCTAAAAGAGTGATTTATCTTATTATTCAACTAGCTGTTTCCCGGCTTCCCATGGTACACCTACTTTCTGCCTATGACACTCCCGTGTCAAGATCTACCTGTGTATTAAGTTATGTCGAAAACGGTCAAACGTTGTGAATTTGTATATATCTGTCAAGTAATTCCGTGAAACAGCCGACAGAGGCCAGCAACACTGCCTGCGAGTAGATAGCTCTTATCAAAGGAAGGGTAGCACTCCTTAGTTAGACAGTGACTGTTGAAAGAAAATTGAAACAAACTGCATTACATGATTATATAATGATGTAAAGTCCCCAATGAGTTTGAGTTATTCTAATTATCAACAACACCAAAAAATAAATTTTTAGACATTATTCCAAATGGCTGTCGATTCAAAATGGCCTTCAGAATCTGAATAGAACAGTGTAGCCACTTTTTCTTCAACAAACCTTATGACCTTTTGACCAATCAAGTCCTACTTGTGTGCCAAGTTTGGTCAAAATCGGTCAAACGGTGTGGATTTGTATAAGTAACAAACAAACAGATGGAGAAACAGACAGACACGTGATATATATATATATATATATATATATATATATATATATATATATATATATATACACTATATATATATCAATACTAGTGAAGAAGAGGTGATTAAAGTATTTTTTAAATATCAATATATTATCTATCCATAACAAATACCTATTTTTTTTTTTTTTTTTACGGCGCATCTACATCTAGGTCATTAGCTCCGACATCCAGGGTGCAGCGAGGAATTCTACCAGCGAGCCGTGGGATGATAAAATTCCTGCCGGAGGTTGGGAATCGAACCCACCATCTCCCGCTTATGAATCCAAGGCGCTAGCCATTAGACCACGGGAGACCCCTCAAATACCTATTTATCACAAAAATGATCACATTTAGTTTTTAATTCTATTTAAAAATATTTGGAGAAAAGAAGACCCCATTTTTGTAAGTTTTAATCATAGATGTTAGTTAGGCTATATAACTAATAAATTTAATTAATTATTATATTGTGTTTCCAAACTATGCTCAATTAACGAAGAAAGTTATCTATAACTTTTGCTTGAGTTCAATCCCCAATTATCAGGAGCTGTCTTTGATTAACTCTTTCCTACTAGGGAAAATTGGAGCGGACAACTGATCTGAGATGTCGCTCTGAAATACAATCCCATCCTGCCCCTTTGTCTTGTTGTACTTGCTTACGAGTCGTTTTATACAACTGTCCGAATAGTTAGGATTCCCACTCCCCCGCCTTATCAGGTCAAATTATTCCTTAGCGGGTTTCCTTTTTAAATTTTTTTGCAGGCAACACTTATATAACGCCTATCTGCTGGCTCAAATAGTCCTGGTGACAAATAAATTTTGTGTCAAATGGAAGGTTAAGTTCGTTAACCAGAAGGATAAAAACCATTTCATATCTACAACTAAAGCTACAACGTTCGTTTATATTACGCTAAAATGAGAGATTTAATTAAAAACTGTCAAGACGTTTAGCATTTAACCAAACAAGAATATAAAAAGTTTGAATTTGTCGTGGTCAACGTATCTTAACCTTTGAGTGGTGAAGTCGGGCCATAGTGACCAGACTCTCTCTTCTCCCCTGTACATTAATGTCAAATCCTGCAAGTACAGGCTTGAGCCTTTTGTTTAGCTCCTATTTTACTCCACTTTATATTTGCCAGTGCTATTGATAATTGTTCCTTTTAGCACTTTCCTCCGAAGGAAAGTAGCTATTGAGGTTGGACTCATGACGGAATTTTTGAAAAATTTCTTCAAATCTTTATCGATCCTACCTAGTAGACACCGAAAATGACCCCCGTTAAAATTTAGATATATCTATATATATATATATATATATATATATATATATATATATATATATATATATATATATATATATATATGTCTGTTAACATGATAGCGGCCAGAGTTTTTGTTTTTTCGTCACGAAACTTGGTATATAGCATTCAATTACCAAACGATTGAACGAGTTCGTTAACCACCAAAGTCGGTCCACCGGAAGGGGGGGTTTACCCCGAACCCAAAACACTAATTGGACTATGTCAGCCGTAATATTTGTTATATTTCAACGAAACTTGGTATTCGTAGTGGTAATATAGAGAGAAAAGTGAGATATAAAAATGAACTAAATCGGTTCATTAGAAGGGGGGGTTTACTCCGGACCCACAATACCAACTCGCCAGTACCAGCCGTGATTTTTGGTAAATTTCGACGAAACTCGGTATTCGTAGTGGTAATCTACAGGTAAATATGTGTTGTAAAAATAAACTAAATCGGTTCATTAGAAGGGGGGGTTTACTCCGGACCCAAATTCCTAATATACTCATACCGGTCGTAATTTTTGCTGTATTGTAACAAAACGCGGTATACGTCTTGGGTAACTCATGAGAAAGAAGTGTTGTAAAAATGAGCTGAATCGGTCAATCGGAAAGCGGGGGTTTAATTTGTAATATATTTCAATAGAAAAGCCCGCCAGACGTAGGTTCAGAAAGCCGCCGCAAGGAGCGCTTTCTACCACTAGAGTGACTGTATCCTGTTCCTGCGTTAGATCAAAATACGATAATATGAGGTTTTTTCTATTTATTACGTAGTGTAATAGGTACCATGTGTAAACATAACTCTGGAAGCAAATTAATAATTGATCAGTTACTCATTACAAATTTAAAAGAGAACTATTCATGTTTTTATTTTATTTATGTAGGATATTTTAAGCAAATTGTTCTGGAAAGCAGTCTACACTACCCAAATTCTGAGGAAAGTGCTTAGTTCTGCAGCTCCTTTGACTTTTATTTTATACGTCTTGACCCGAGGTGGCCTTTAAAACTAATAGATAGATTTAAAACTAATAGATAAACCCTAGCTGCATTTTTTCATTTGATGAATGTTACGGGCATTGATTCATATATACCTTTTAAACAAAATCAATTACAAAAAAAAAAAATTGAAAATTACCTGTTGTATATTTTTGAAAAACCTTGGGCATCAACCTTACCAAGGACATTGAACATAGGCCTCAATTCTTATTTAGAAATTCAGAGAAATCTTATTCTACCAGTGGCTGACAAAGCAACGACCAGCAGGGAGAATAAAAGGTAAAAGTGTTCTGTGTGCCCGAGTAAGATAGATACAAAATAGTCCGATGTTTGTAAAATATTCTGATTGTGTGCGTAAAAGTCACACGAAAATCATTTGTCCGATTTGTATCGATTATAAATAGTTTATTTATTTATTTTTTTAAATAGATGTATTATTCTTACATATGGGTTTCATAGCCTAAATTTCAAGTATTATTATTTTCATTTAAAAGCTATGAAAAAGAAACAAAACCAATGCACAAATCATGTTTATAAATTTTATTATGAATTATAAGAACCAATTAGCTATTATTTCCCATTTTAGCACTTTCCTCCGAAGGAAAGTATTAATTTTAATTTTAATTTTAACGTCCATTTATTATTAACTAAGAATTTTAGGACGGGTTAGCTATAGGTTACCACCCTTTTCTAGACAGGATAGGGGCGATGCCTTTTCTTCGAAGGAAAGTAGCTTTTGAGGTTGCACTCATGACGGAATTTTTGAAAAATTTCTTCGAATCTTTATCGATCCTACCTAGTAGACACCGAAAATGACCCCCGTTAAAATTTATATATATGTGTGTATATATATATATATATATATATATATATATATATATATGTCTGTTAACATGACAGCGGGCAGAGTTTTTGTTTTTTCTTCACGAAACGTGGTATATAGCGTTCAATTAGCAAACGATTGAACGAGTTTGTTAACCACTGAAATCGGTCCACCCGGAGGGGGGGTTTACCCCGGACCCAGAACACTAATTTGACCATGCCAGCCGTAGTTTTTGTTATATTTCAACGAAACCCGGTATTCGTTGTGCTGATCTAAAGAGAGAAATACGTTGTAAAAATAAACTAAATCGGTTCATTAGGAGGGGGGGTTTACTCCGGACCTAAAGTACTAATATACTCATACCGGTCGTAATTTCTACTGTATTGTAACGAAACGCGGTATAGATATTTATTATATTGATCGACTCCTGTCAGTACCTATGTCGGAGGGTAATCATCACCGTGAGCTTCTCCATATAAAGCATGTAGCGGAGAGGAACGGATATGACGCTCTCATGATTGATGGTATTTACAGGAGAAGAAAAGAAAAACATGCCCTTAAGGCAGCTTTTCCCAATTTTCTGAAACCCGACATATCTGAGGTTAGATGGTTCACCTTACCATATTTAGGCCAAGTCTCGGAAAAAGTAGCCTCCATTTTAAGTAAAGTTAATGTTAAGGTGGCCTTTAAAAATGCTCCCTCATTGGCTAATGCTCTCTGTGACGTCAAGGATAAGATAGACACGGGGAATAAGAGTGGTGTCTATAAAATCGTATGTGGCCTCTGTTCTGGATCGTACGTAGGGCAAACTGGCAGGAAACTCAAAATAAGAGCTAGAGAACATAAAACCAGGTCGGATTCTGAATTTCGTCAACACTGTCTCGCAGCGGGACACAGCGAGGCTGACCATTCACTATATATTTTACATTGCCGGAAGAAGTCTGCGCAGATGAACGTCCTAGAAAGTATAGAGATACGTATAGATAAGATCCTGAGCTCGTGTAATCTAAATAAAAGGACAGACACGTACCAAACTGATATGTTGAGTCATGTCTCTGTGCAGGCTCTCTCCCTGCTTCCCTTCAGTCAGCCCTCAGCAGTGAAGCTGAACTCATTATAGGTGAGTCTCTCTCCTCAACTTTAGCCATTTCATTTTATTACTTATGACTTTTGTTTTTGTTTCTGTTAGCATTGTATTGTTTTTAATGTTTATGTTGACGAACCAAAATTATTGTGATTATTTATTTATTATTTTACGTGTAGGTTTAGGATTTTAATATTGAGATGATTGCCATTATGCAACAAAAACTGTTTTATTGTATTAATTTTGTCACAGCTCTGAGGATGGTGGCAGGAGCTGCCGAAAGCGCTAGCGTAGAAAAATAAACTTTTGTGAAGGAACAGGACGTTTTTCATTTACCTCAAGATCTTCCTTCTCTGCCAGCAACCTCAACGTTTTTGAAACGCGGTATACGTCGTGGGTATCTCATGAGAAAGAAGTGTTGTAAAAATGAAGTAAATCGGTCTATTAGAAAGGAGGGCTTACTTTAAACTCTGTTTCATTAGAATTAGCCCGCCAGACGTAGGTTCCCAACGCCGCCGCGAGAAGTGCTATCTCCCACTAGGACTGTATCCTGTTCCTGCGTCAGATCAAAAGGCGGAAAATGAAATTTTTGTGTATTTATTAAGTAGTACAGTATCATGTATTAACATAACTCTCGAAGCAAATTATTTACAAAATTAATAATTGAACAGTTCTCATAAGAAATGTAAATGAGCAGAACTATTCACGTTTTTATTTTATTTGTATTTAATATAGAAAATATATAAATTAAAAAAAAAGTCAGTCCCGTAACAGGCCACGAGGGCCCTGAGGGGCAAATACTATTGAGCTATCTGATTCATCACCATACTGCACACTAGGGAGATAGTGTTGTCAGTACTATGCTCCGACCGCCTGATTTCCCCTTGTTTCTTCGACTGCTAGAGTCATTAGCACCAAGGTACCCATTTATAAATTATAGGCTTGGTTGGCATTAGGACGGCCAGAGGGGCCGAATTTAACCCATGAACGAAGACACTAGAAGAAAACATCTTTAGTGCTTGCTCGGGATTTGAGCTCAGGTCCTCCATCTTATTAGTCCAGTGCTCTGCCCCTGAGGAGTCGGGTCATAATGACCCGAGATGACCTGCAGTGAAAGTAATATACAGGTGACCACTCAAGGGTTAATAAAACTAAATTTTTATTATAAAAAAATGAGTTTTATTATTTGCCGAAGTTTTGGCATTAAATTCAAGCCTTTCCCAGGGTGATAAAAAGAAATACATCTATGCCTCATGGATGTGTAATCATTTCTGACATTGTGATGGATAGCTCGGTCCGTTCAGAAATAGTTACGCTTGAATCTCAAGCCGAAACGTCGGGAAATAATAATAAATAATAAAACTTATTTTTTTATAAAAAATATAGTTTTATTAAGACAACACGACCGAAACATCATGAAAAATACTACCTTCGCATCACCAACTTTCAACGATCTCCGTTTAATATAAAAAGTTTGGTTACGCTCGGCGTTGAAGAAGCAAGAAATACAAACAGACTTGAGAGTTTTACACATTCTCAAATATTTTAAAAATCGTGAAACCTTGAAAGTAACCGTTTGATTAAACCGACCAAATTTTTACTTTAAGTTTCGATGGTGCTGTCTCGGATATCAGTTTCCTTAGACGGTAGTTGTTTCGGTTTACCTTAACCGAGTGAATATTTCAGTAAAAGAATATAAGTAAATATGGAACTTCCTCCAATTCCTTCGAATAATAAATATCTAGCTGCTGTCATTTTCCGGCGTATTGTGGTACCTAAGATCTCGTTTCCCTTTGAGATATCATTTAGTAGGTATTAAAATTTTTCTCGGAATACAAAAACAAAGTATTAACTCTTTCAGTTCCAAGGTTGCCAAATGATACTAGGGATAAGAATGATAAAGTGCAAACTGACTAATAATTAAATGAGTATACGAAACAAGACTAACGATCGATGATTGACACTCTCCTAGTGTTTAACTAATCAGGCTTTGACTAATGACTAATAACTAGTGACTAAGCTTGCACAGATTAATGATTAAAGACTAAAAAAAGGCCTAGATTTATGAGTAGAAAATTTCATACAAATTTTGAAATAATTAGTAAAATCGTCTCATTCGCCTCCAATCCTCTCTGCTTGTGCAGGGTGTGGTTGGATGGCGCAAGGTAACTCCAGGTCATCCTAGAATCCTTCCTAACAAGGAAGGCATTCGGTTGACAACTGGGGCAACGCAGGCGTGGTCAAGCTACTAATAATTATATCAAATTACATAATAAATATATTGTAGACTGTAATATTTCTTTAAGTAAATAAATAAATACTGAAATTAGTAAAATAAGCTTGGATTATAATTTTTCAGTGTTATGCGTAATAGATATCATAATTTCGTATGTCGTTCATACCATGTCAAACTATTGAATACACAAATAGGAGCAAACAAGCCGTATCGTCCACAATCCAAGAACCAAATCTCGAATCTGAAAAACGGGATTTTTAGCCGTAGTACTTCCTAACATTCTATGAAACAGTTCGATAAGAATTAGCAGTTAGCAGTTGTATCTGTTATTCTTAATGCTAATAATGATTAACAGTTCGAAAAGTTAGCAGAAAATAGCGCTAATACCCATCAATTCTACGTATGAAATGGACAAAAGTTATTAAATGGTTGAACTCATTGAAGAGAAATCCTGGAATTCGTTGTTTTTATATCGAAAATTTCCCCTCTCCATATATTGGGAGGTTGGAGATATAATAACTGGAAATCGGGGCTAGGAGAGGAACGTCAAGTATCCCCGGTATTTGGGATGAGGAACGGAAGTTAATTAAAGCTCTACTCGAGTATTGAAGCGAAGAAATGTATGCTTGATCCTCGACCTCACACCTAGAGCAATCAATAGGGAACATATTGGATCACGGGTGTTGTCTTGTTACACGCCTCATATACATAATGGCGCATTCTAGCTATGCAGTACATATAGAATAAAACTCTACTGGTGTATTGAAGCGAAGAAATGTATGCTTGATCCTCGACATGACACCTAGAGAAATCAATAGGGAACATATTGGATCATGGGTGTTTATTGTCTTGTTACACGCCTCAAATACATAACGACGGATACTAGCTATGCAGGAGATAGAGTACAAAACTCTACTCAAGTATTCAAGCGAAGAAATGTATGTTTGATCCTCGACCTCACACCTAGAGCAATCAATAGGGAACATATTGGATCACGGGTGTTGTCTTGTTACACGCCTCATATACATAACGCCAGATACTAGATATGCAGTACATAGAGAATAAAACTCTACTGGAGTATTGAAGCGTAGAAATGTATGCTTGATCCTCGACCTCACACCAAGAGCAATAAATATTGAACATTTTGGATCACGGGTTTTCATTGTCTTGTTACACGCCTCATATTCATAACGGCGGATTCTAGCTATGCAGGAGATAGAGTGCAGAACTCTACTCAAGTATTGAAGCGAAGAAATGTATGCTTGATCCTCGACCTCACACCAAGAGCAATCAATATTGAACATTTTGGATCACGGGTTTTCATTGTCTTGTTACACGCATCATATTCATAACGGCGGATTCTAGCTATGCAGGAGATAGAGTACAGAACTCTACTCAAGTATTGAAGCGAAGAAATGTATGCTTGATCCTCGACCTCACACCTAGAGCAATCAATAGGGAACATATTGGATCACGAGTGTTTATTATCTTGTTACACGCCTCATATACATAACGGCGGATTCTAGCTATTCAGTACACAGAGTATAAAACTCTACTGGAGTATTGAACTAGGCAAACTACTGGAATAAAAAAAAAAAATAAAAAAAAAAATAAATAAAAAATAAAAAACACGAGAATTCGACCGCCCATGACCACCTCAACGCGATAAGAAATGTGAAAAACCTCGAAAGTTGGGTTCCACGCGCATTAAACGACCGCCAAAAATATCAGCGATATGAAGTTTGTGGTACACTTCTTTACCGAAACAAAAATTACCCATTCCTAGCCATATCCTTCCTACGATGG
The DNA here is from genome assembly GCA_946811695.1 of Gonocerus acuteangulatus. Classification (NCBI taxonomy): domain Eukaryota; kingdom Metazoa; phylum Arthropoda; class Insecta; order Hemiptera; family Coreidae; genus Gonocerus; species Gonocerus acuteangulatus. Next base: position 111,304,819 of record OX328132.1, on the reverse strand, counting down.
CAGAAATGTATTGATAGCATGTAAGACAATTTTGATTAACACTAGATTTACCAGACCAGACATTTTGAATGGTCGTGGAATTTCAATTAAAAATTCCTACTACATATAACGTTTGCTTTCCTAAATGATGATATGACTTTTGTAGCTATAAGTAGAGATACATTTAATGACCTTAATGCTACTTTATAGTACATATTAGAAACAAATATATTTTTTGTTATTGATATTTATAACAGTCTGGTAAATCTAGTGTTAAAGAACAAAGTTATAAAATACATTTTTTATTTTAATACCAAAATCCTGCATTATTTTCCGGACAACCCAACTGCAGAGTCTTATGCGGAAAATACTACATTCAAACATGGATTTCTCCGAGTAAGATCACTCTAACCAACATTGCATGAGAACCGCTACTTTACCAGATTTAATTTTCCTTTCGACTAGAGGCTTAACATTTACAACGATTTCCCAGCCTATTTCAAGATATTTAAGAATATAACTATTCATTTTTCTATAAATATAAATAAATACTGAAATTAGTAAAATAAGCTTGGATTATAATTTTTCAGTGTTATGCGTAATAGATATCATAATTTCGTATGTCGTTCATACCATGTCAAACTATTGAATACACAAATAGGAGCAAACAAGCCGTATCGTCCACAATCCAAGAACCAAATCTCGAATCTGAAAAACGGGATTTTTAGCCGTAGTACTTCCTAACATTCTATGAAACAGTTCGATAACAGTTAGCAGTTGTATCTGTTATCCTTAATGCTAATAATGATTAACAGTTCGAAAAGTTAGCAGAAAATAGCGCTAATACCCATCAATTCTACGTATGAAATGGACAAAAGTTATTAAATGGTTGAACTCATTGAAGAGAAATCCTGGAATTCGTTGTTTTTATATCGAAAATTTCCCCTCTCCATATATTGGGAGGTTGGAGATATAATAACTGGAAATCGGGGCTAGGAGAGGAACGTCAAGTATCCCCGGTATTATTGATATTTATAACAGTCTGGTTAATCTAGTGTTAAAGAACAAAGTTATAAAATACATTTTTTATTTTAATACCAAAATCCTGCATTATTTTCCGGACAACCCAACTGCAGAGTCTTATGCGGAAAATACTACATTCAAACATGGATTTCTCCGAGTAAGATCACTCTAACCAACATTGCATGAGAACCGCTACTTTACCAGATTTAATTTTCCTTTCGACTAGAGGCTTAACATTTACAACGATTTCCCAGCCTATTTCAAGATATTTAAGAATATAACTATTCATTTTTCTCGAAAACGGTTATAGTTGTTGCCTTGTAAATTGTACTAAGAAATTTAAAATGTCTTCGCGAACACAATTGAATTTAGGGAACTCATTTTTGACGCCAAATTTCAATCCATTGATCTCAAATGAGAGATCACTACTTTAAATTTTAATTTAGAGAAATAGAAAAAAAAAACGTTTAAATGCCGAACAAAAAAAAATAGAGAGTTCATTGGAGAAAGTTTTTAAGGCCAATAAGGCGAGGATCGAGTTGATCTTTTCATTCCCCTGATAAAATTTTGAATGAATATATAAAGGAAGAGGCGCCCCTATCAGAGAGATCCCCAAACTTGAAGGAAGTTGGAGCAGACGACCGTCCAGCTCACCAAACTCACTCTCAAAACAGGAATTAAAACTTCCCTACCTCAAGGAAGAGTTTTATTCCCTTCTCTTTGTTGTATTTTTTTTTTCCTTTTCAAAACTTTATATGGCTCGTCAATCAAGGAACACCCTAATTGGGAGGAATATGACAGTAATTGTTCTCAATTATTTTTTCTGTTTCTCATTTTTAGTGCGTTTCTTCTCCCCCACCCACTCCCCAACGCAGAAAGAAACCCTGCTTATGCCGTTAACCAGTCTTGGGCAAAAAACAGATATTTTTTTTATTGAAAAAAGTAAAATTTAACTGTTAAAAAAAACTTTTATTTTATAATTTAAAAAATAAAAGTTAAAAAAAATCCTTTCACATGAAAGTTTTAGGAGTAAAAGTTATTTAGGAACTTCTAAAATTAGTTACCTACATGAAAATAAAATTTAAAGTAATACTTTTATTTGTTTCAATGTGAAATAAAAGTTTTAAGTATATTAATCAATAATTTAAGGGTTTCGTTTGTTTACAATACCTGGAATACTGGGAAGAAAGAAAATACACACTTCCATACCTATATCAACTAGCACTTATCCTACACCCCCAGCCCAGCCACTCAAGTAAGTGTTGAAAGAGCCTTTTCAACCTTAATGTATATATTAAATGATTATAAATTTAATCTAAATTCCACAAACTTACAGGATAAATTACTATCGAAATTGAATTAATTCTTCGAAAAAATGTTCATTGTTTAAAAATTTATTTTTGTATATTTACTGAAATTTATTTGTTGATACAAAACAAAAAATAAACGTTAGTAACTTTAATTTATTCCTTTAAAGTTTTTCCTTTTAAGTATTTTGATAACAATTTCATTACAACTTTTATTTTTAAGTTGAAAAATAACAGTTAAAAAAAAAAGTTTAAACCCAAAACGTTATTTTATAACTTTTACTTTTTCAAAATGAAAGTTCAGAATAATGAATAATGAATAAAAAAGCATATTTATGCTAATATGTTATTTCATTCAAAATAATGAATAATATTTAATTTATTACTCAGGCATTCAATGACTATTTAACCATATTTACAGGTTCCCTTTCTGCTCTCCTTTCAGTAGGAGATCCTCTAATAGTAAACACATTTAAAAGAAATTATGAATTACAGCTGCGGAAATAAAATGTGACATTTGTGTGGATTTTCGGAGATTATGGAATATAACAAAACGAGCAAGTTAACACCTTGACAAAGCAGCCAATTAGAGAATGTATGCCATTCCATAGTGTTCGAAAAATGATTTAACATTAAATGTTAAATCATTTTTCGATGTTGGCACCATTGGCCAGATCTTTTGCCATGCCCTCAATATAGAGTCATTTCCATGGGTAATTAATCTAGTCACCACTGCTCCTGAGGTTGGGCGTGCTGAAAAAGATACTCTCGCTACTCTGCTCCCGCACAGGTGCGGGCTGTTAAAGAAGCTATTTTTTATTATAAACCTAAATTCCCCAAATTCACCACTAGATAATAGGTAATGTGTATCTTGCTCCTGTCTCCCCTATTAGGTCTAAACGCACTATTGTGTAAAGAGAAATACGAAATCATCTGGTGAGGCATGCACCACTGGCCTAATGAATTCCACATGACCCACACAACGCCCATGTATTGTGTGTAGGGGACAAATTTATTCCGCTACATTCAATACACGGGGGTTGTGCGGGTCGTGTGGAGTTCATTAGGCCAGTGTAGGGATGGGCGATAGTCCATAGTTGAGCACTATCGTTGGCCGATACTATCGTTTAAAATACATCGATACTACCGAAAGTTGTTCGATACTGGCTTCCCCAATTCCGTATGTACCTGCCCAATGAAGAATTTAACCCTGGAATCACAACGTGGGGTCACCCGTGACCCCTGAGTTCTGAAAATATTTGTTATTTCTTACACATTCTAGCTGTTAAACATGTCCGATCCTCTACCTTACTGTCCTGACAAGGTGATCATAATAGAGAGTCGGACTTTTCTCATTCTTATCCCTGTGAACGAATATAAAGCCTTTGGGTCACGGGCGACCCCACGTTGTGGTTTATGTAATATTTTTATTTATCGAATGTTGTATGTCTAACGATAAATTATTTTTCTCTGAAGATGAAATTCACGATGAGTTACTTTGACAAACTGTAGAAGAGAAAAACAGAGAGTTTGGAGACGTTTTGGATTGTGAAGACAGTGAAATATGTGATCCGAGTGAAAAAGAGGATGGCCATATATACCATGTGGTTTTTTTTTATCATAATAAAGACAGGAAAGCTGTAACACATTGTGCAAAGAGTAGTAAGAGTCTGTGTGTTGAACACAGGCAAAGTATATCTAAAAATTGTATAAATGAATAACAATATTTTTATTTTTTTGATCATTATAATGTGCATACATTCAAGTCACTATATTTTTTCCCATTTTAAACCAATTTTACATATCATAGTATTTTTTTATTCTAGCAGTAATAAAGACAAAATATTATAGGAGAATACGTTATATTTAATGTTGACACTCAGAGGACAAATATTCAAACAAAATTATGTCTAAATTTCTGGTATTTTGATGTTTGATTTCCCACTCCCCCATTTTTCAATTAAATAAGATTATTTGGTTAAAAATTGTTATATTATACATGGTAGTCATCTTAAAATACCACTTCAGAAACCTAACACCAAATTTGTAAAAGAATTACGAAAGACTAGATGGGGTCTTATATGACCCCAAGTTGTGAGATTTGTAACAGCTTTATCATGTTGTGATTCCAGGGTTAATTTTATTGGATTGAATTATCTATTACATGCAGGATTAGGTATATTTATAAGATTACCCCAAGGTTTAAAACGAAAAACGGATTTATTTAAATTTATAAAAAGCATATCCAAACAATAAAATATCAAGAGATACAAAAAAGTGCAATTATTTCAAACTGTTTTAGTCATGCTCTTTGAGCCACATATTACTAGAAAGTAAAACCAACATTTCCGCTTTTCTTTGGCTCAGTCTGTTTTTCCACTGCTCAGAAATGATTTTTCCAGCGGCTGAAAGTACACGTTACAAGGCTACAGACGAGCCTGGAACATAAAGGTATTTTCTGGCTACATTATATAGTTGGTTGTATTCACCAGACGGTACTTTTTCAGTATTTAATTCACCAGACGTGTTGAGAACTTCAATTCTAGAAAAAAAAATCTATCGATAGTTTATGACTAATTATCGATATATCTATAGCAACTATCGACTATCGCCCATCCCTACGCCAGTGGTGCACGCTTCACCAAATGATTTCTTATTTCTCTTTACACAATGTCTGAGAATAATTTTCACCCTGTGAGAAATCATATCTATGGAAGAAAGTCAATTAAATTCGAAGAATTAATTAATTTTAAACCTTACTTCTTCTTTTATAGTTATTATTCCAACAACTACCAAATTTACACATGCACTGAGTTTTCAATTTTGTAATATTTTTCATTAAAGTTCCCAGACGTTTTAGCGGACTTTTTAAGACCAGCAATCCTTTCTTTTGGAGGTGGTCATCCTGGAATTCCAAGGGTTTTCAGGAAAAATCCCAATTCAGGTGCTCTTATCTGATAAGTGCGGTTGACCAATGAAAGGGTGGTTTCCCCACACATCCTAGTCCCTCCTCCATGGGTCACTCTACTCTTTTTTCTTCTTTATCCCGTGGTCTTCCTTAACGCTTTTGTGGCCCTCTTAAGGTAGCCCGGTTTTCAGACCGATGGTAGAGTGGGGAAGTCCTCTCGATTCGCTTAATGTAGTTTCTTTTATTATTCCGATGTTCTTTGAGACGACACTGTAGTCCAGAATGGTATTTTGCATTTGCAGACCCGCGTGTAGTGTACGTTGCTTTTTTACTCCCTTCTCTAGTAAATTTACCCTTGCATGCAGTAACAAGGGTAAAGATCTTGTCAGTCTTTAAGTTATTGGTCATTGGTTGGGCCTAAGTGTTTTTGGAGCTGCCATAGATTTGAGAACGAATTTTGCATCATTCTTCGGTGTCGCCGTGGACGTATTATAGAGCAGCCTCGCTCTACAAACGTACATTTTTTGATTTTCTGATTCCAGCGAACCTTAAACATCTTTTGTGTCTCTATCACCTTAAGCTCCCTTATGCTAATATATATTTTACACGGCGAATATTATGGATCTTCTTTCGCTTTAATCCTTACATACGTAGCGTCCATCTCTCAAAAAGACAGTAACCCGTACAAAGCCCTTAGAACAACTAAAACTTTCAGGCAGCACATGTGAGAACCGCTAGGAACTCAGACCTCAACTCCACCAAGCGAGTAATCAATCTTCCCATTTGCGAACATTGGGACATATATAATATACAGATCTCAGATCTCCACGCTTCATAAGAATACGCCATTGATCCCAGGCCCACGTCTGAATACCAAATTGAAGACTAAAGGGGTTTCTTTCCCTCAAGACCCATCAACTTGTATCGGCAATAAACTGACAAAAAAGGATTGAGGTTCGCGGCAGCCTCCAGCAAGCCCGGCCACCTCTGCACGCCTAACATCCAGCAATGGAGAGGCAACAGCAAGACACAGACTTCAGAACCGCAAATGCGGCAGCCTCCAGCAAGCCCGGCCACCTCTGCACGCCTAAGATCCAGCAATGGAGTGACAACTGCAAGACACAGACTTCAGAACCGCAAATGCGGCAGCCTCCAGCAAGCCCGGTCACCTGTGCACGCCTAAGATCCAGCAATGGAGTGACAACAGCAAGACACAGTCTTCAGAACCGCAAATGCGGCAGCCTCCAGCAAGCCCGGCCACCTCTGCACGCCTAAGATCCAGCAATGGAGTGACAACTGCAAGACACAGACTTCAGAACCGCAAATGCGGCAGCCTCCAGCAAGCCCGGTCACCTGTGCACGCCTAAGATCCAGCAATGGAGTGACAACAGCAAGACACAGTCTTCAGAACCGCAAATGCCCATCATCTTTCTGTTCATAACTTTTACAGATCGTAGCAGAGAGACGCGTAGATCAGTCTTCGTGACGTCACCGATACCTCATCGCTACGTGATCCTATTCAAGACTGCAGCCCTTGCGCCATTGACAGAAATTTTCTATTTTGTAATTATTATTGTTTTATTATTATGGTCAGTGACAATTTTATTTCGTAATTCGTCAACACGCCTATTTTTTTTTTTGTAGGGACCTTGTATTGTACAGCTATAAATTCCAACAAACTGCCTCCCAAAACCAATCCCTAATCCAATGAGTTAAATATATGGGTTCAATGAGGGATATTTAAATCAAGGTCACCTAGCCGGTACCTAGGGAGTTATGACTGGGAGATGCTGCCAAAGAGTATCCCGAAACGTACAAAATATTGACTTCATCCGATAGTCTGGTTCTTTTTCTTTAACCCAACTATTTCTTGACGTCTTATCACTTTGACGGCTAACGTTGAGTGTGATAGATTAGAAAACTATATGATATCCAATATAACTGATATAATTATGATAACACATAATTATCATATTTGAGTTTGGCCGGAAGGAATTATAATAGAAGAAAGAAGAAGAAGACAATTGTATTTGTGAATGTTTCACATTTCATAGTGGAGGTTATAATGCCTTTATACAAAAATATAAAAATATACAAAAAAAAGTATATCCTTAACATAAGTAAAATTATTAATAAATAATAATTAATTAAAAATAAAAAAACATTCTTCTTATCGAAAACTAACAGACTTTTAAACTAATTTTTTATAATTATTATTTTTACCCTTTATTTACTGATCTACTATATATTTGTCAAATACCTCTCACTCACTCACTGACTCATTCACTGACCTATCATCGCCCAGCCCAAGCCGCTCGACAGAAAATTTTGAAATTTTGCATGGACACTCCCTATATAACGTAGGCACTCACTAAGAAAGGATTTTTTGATATTCGATTTTTTAAGTATTTTTAGAGGGGTTTAAAGTTTGAGTTAGAGCATGCAAGCCTAGGCAGCAAGCGTTGCTAGGACGATAACAGAACAGCTGTTACCATACATTATGTATTTCATAGTATTATTTTTAATTGAGGTTAATTTCCACTATGATGGCAGTCCTTGAATTACTAGAAATAAACTGTCACTCATAGAGTTTTAATTGCATTTCTTTTCCCCCTGTTCAGACAGGCCATGCCATATTTTTGGAGAGTTAAACCGAGACACATTAATATGGGATGGGCATACCAGGGGAGGGGGGGGGGGGGGGTTGGGAATAAAAACAGTACAAATTATAAGCAAAATGGTGAGTTTTAAGCCTAGCAAGTAACGGGAAGGGGGGATCCTGAACTTTTAGTCTACCAAAACCTTAAAAATAAGAACGGAACTTTTTTTGCTACTTGATTTTCTTAAAAAAATCTCTCAGCCAAATAGTAGTGTCTGGCAGCTGGCAGCGCTGTGCAGGTAGTTCCAGCGTTTTACAGTTAGATTACTTCTCATATCTTTGACACTGTGTGCAGTAGTAAAAATGTTGATTGTAGAAAAGTAACCGATTTATAAAAGATTCTTATAAACATGAATTCATTACTTTTTACATCTTACAGCCTTTTCCGGGACATTGATAAAACCGGGCGGGACACCGAAACAATTGCAAAATACCGGGACAGTCCCGGTCAAACCGTGATGTATGGTTAGTCTACCCTCAGAGTTTTCTAGGTGAGGCAATAATATCCGGAACCCTTGCAGAGCCTCCTCGCCTATAACCTTGGTAATGCTCGCAAATATAATGGGTGTTTCCAAATAACTTTTTGGAAACATAAACTTTTAAATTTTAACGCCCATTGAATAACATATAGTATGACGGGAACCGTGCTATAATAAACTGCACAAAATTGTGTTGTAACGTAATTTTAATGAAACATTATTTAACGCAATAAAATAACTACTTATCTGCCGTGATGAAGCACGGGTATTCAGCTAGTACCTTATAAACATAGATGCATATAAAATAATTTTTCTTTCTCCTCAATTTATTTATCTCGTTTTATTGTGGTCTAGTGGCTAGCGCCTTGGATTCATAAGCGGGAGATGATGGGTTCGATTCCCACCTCCGGCAGGAATTTTCTCTTCTCAGGGCTCGCTGGGAAAATTCCTCGCTGCACCCTGGTTGTCGGCGCTAATGACCCAGATGTAGATGGGCCGTAAAAAAAAAAAATGCTGATATTTATTTATCTAGTTTATTCATTTATTAATTACTTGTGTAATTAATTAATATTTGTGCGAAATTTTAAATATTTTTCAGACTAAATTATAAGACGGAATTATGATAAAGCCTATTATATTACCACACATATATCCATTGCTCCACGAATATACTAATGTACGTAGTAATTTAGAAAGGAGTAATTTATTTTGGAACAGTCTAATAAAAGTATTAGGTTGCTAAGGTATTTCAGATTGTTCCTGAATTCGAATCAATGTACGGAACGTGGAGAACATTTCATTATCGTTACACCCTGAGAATTGGGGAGAGTTTATGTAGTTTCGAGGAATTGAGAGGTCGGTAGCTGTTCCAGTTACAGCTCCAATATTAGAGACTTGATTGCAAGCTGCTCTGTGGTTAGTCGTACGAATCCAATCCGACCACATGGGGACAAGTTGCCCCTGGGGCCAAGTTCAAGTTTTCATATTAAATGAGTTCATACCGCACGGATGGTACGTAGTTTCGTTACGTTTTGCCAACTTAATGAATGCTTTGATACCTTCTAATGCCTTTTGTAAACTTTGTACATTTTGTGGCAAATACATGTTGGTGTATTATTATGTTTCTTCAACACTCAAATGCTTAACAATATATTTTATAATCGGAAAATAGTGTTATTTCGACATATATAGAATGTTAATTTTTTTAACCCGAAACAGATTTTAAACTAAAACCTCTACTCAACATCCAAGTGCCTTAACCAAATAGACTACTTGACTTCTAATATCACAGCTTTGCAAGTAGATTTCTCCAATCTTGGCGCAAGTGCCTTAACCGAAAAGGCTACTTGGCTTCTACTATCACAGCTTGGCAAGTGGATTTCTCCAATCTTCGCGGAGTTGCCTTAACCGAAAAGGCTACTTGGCTTCTACTATCACAGCTTGGCAAGTAGATTTCTCCAATCTTCACGCAGGTGCCTTAACAGAAGAGGCTAGTTGGCTTCTACTATCACAGCTTGGCAAGTAGATTTCTCCAATCTTCGTGCATGTGCCTTAACAGAAGAGGCTGCTGGACATCTCATCGCTCATTAAATATTGAGATATTTTTCGATAAAAAGTTTACGACATGGGAGCTTCTTAACAAGTGTCCTCGAGACGTGCCATTACAATGGTCGATGAGAAGAAAGTGATACAACACGCCATTATCGATATATATACCTATATATACAGGGTGTCCCAGAATATGTGTCCACCCCTTTTTCCCCCTAGAGTTGTTGGAATTTTGATATGAAACTTGGTAGGTCTTAGTTATGTTGCATGAGGTTTCTTTTGAAGGTTTAGTTGACTTTGTAACATTCTCCAGTTTTTCTCCAGCGCATCTAACTCTTGATTTTCCAATGGCAGCAGGTATTTTTTATGACGAATTCTGATAGAAAATTTAATTTTAAGACTAATTTAATCCGAGACATCTTTTGATCCGACGCACCGTTTGCGCGTAAAACGCAAAAAACTGAAACATATCGCCCTTTTGTAGATAAATTCCTATTTATCACTGAAACCAAGCCTTGTACTTAAAAACACCTGGATACAAACGTTGTAGCCTATTAATTTTCCTTTCAGATGATACCAAGATCAAAGTTGTAGGTTTAATATTTAACGGGATATTATGAATGAAAAATATACCTTAAAAGTTTAAAAAAATAACAAATCAGTAATCGATATGAATAGAAAAAAGTAACTGTCATAAACACTAAAAAAAAAGTACTGTATGAAAAAAGTAAATAAAAATTATTATAAAACAGAACAGAATAAATTTCTATTTGCATATGAAAGTATTATATCATAAAACTAAAAAAATTTGCCTTTGCATATGAAAGTCTTATATCATAAAACTAAAAAAATTTGCCTTTGTTTTCATTCAGAATATCCCGTCAAATATTCAATCTACAACTTTGATCTTGGTATCTTCTGAAAGGAAAATTAATAGGCTACAACGTTTGTATCGAAGTGTTTTTACGTACAAGGCTTGATTTCAGTGATTTGTCTACAATTTCAGTAGGAATTTGTCTACAAAAGGGCGATATGTTTCAGTTTTTTGCGTTTTACGCGCAAACGGGGCGTCGGATCAAAAGATGTCTCGGAATAAATTAGTCTTAAAATTAAATTTCCTATCTGAATTCGTCATAAAAAATACCTGCTGCCATTAGAAAATCAAGAGTTAGATGCGCTGGAGAAAAACTGGAGAATGTTACAAAGTCCACTAAACCTTCAAAAGAAACCTCATGCAACATAACTATGACCTACCAAGTTTCATATCAAAATTCCAACAACTCTAGGGGAAAAGGGGGTGGACACATATACTGGGACACCCTGTATATAGGGTGTAACGTAAGTGGCGACGAATACTTAAGGAGGTGATAGTAGACACCGAATGGATCACAAATTGTCCTTTGGGCTGAGGATCAATTCTAAACAGGGAAGGAGGAAATTTAAATCTTGTGTGTTTTTTTAGGTTAACTACGTTCTTCGTTGAATAAAAAACAATAACTAAATAACTGTTTAAAATATGTGGTTCCAAATTGCAGCGTCGTAAACTAGACAAAATTTACTTTAAGAAAAAGTAGATTCTGGCGATTATAAAACTAGTGAAAGTGATCCTCAGCCCAAAGGACCATTTGCGTTCCATTTGGTGTCCACAATCACCTCCTTAAATATTCGTCACCACTTACGCTAATCCCTGTATATATATATATATATATATATATATATATATATATATATATATATATATATATGTATATATATATATATATATGTATATACAGGGAGTAACGTAACATATTCTGTTTTAATTTCAGTTATAATATATAAAATATTTAAAATAATCAAAAATTTAACATGACATAATAACAATGTGTTTAATTTTTGCGAGACTAAATAAAACCAACAGAAATCTAAAAAAGCTGACTCCCGGATAATGATAACACTGTCGTTTATTTACCTAAGTAAAACCAAAAACAATAGAGCGATCTTTTCATACGGTATACCATACTTGACACCATAGTACACAAACTACGTTATTTAAAACAATTTGAACATTAATTTTATCAAAACGTTTACTACATTCACATCGGGGATATTTAAGAATAATTCAAGTTGAAAAGCATATAGAACCTGTTGAGGTGGAAGACACGAGATAAACATATTGGTAACCTGACTGGAAAATCCCCAGATAGTTTATGCTCTCAAGGTCCGATATCCAATTCCAAGTCCAGACGAGATCACGCATCTCATTTGTCGTTGGCTAATAGCTGTCTCGTGTTCTAATCAGCTTCCAGGTTCTCATTGTTGTGGTCTCTTCGTCAAATGAAGACATCTATATATAGAGCTGCTCCTAAGCCAACCAGAATCCAAACACCTGTTGTTGAGCACAAAGGGTCAAACCTTGACACTGCTTTCGGAGGCAAAAGTCTTAATTATTCGAAGAGACAGTTGGCCGTACAGAACATAAAGACATTTTTTGATTAAATTAATGGCATTTTTAGGTCATTTTTTTTTTTTTTTTGGTGCGCTGAATCCAGTGACCGCCATTTTTGTCCATCGCGTACAGTTTTTCTTTTTTTTGTTTAATATGAGAGGAGATCATATAGTAAAAATTTCCCTGGACGTAACCACGCTTATCGAAAATTAATCCAGAAACGTTTCTGTAGGTCATATATTAATTTCGAATGGTTTATCGAATTATCACGATTTCTCAACCATTTCTGGAAATATTTAATAATATAATCGTAAATCCTTAAACTGCTCATGTCTGTTAACACGTTGGCTGGTGGTTCGTCGTAGGCTCAGTACGGGACACATGGGTCCCGTAAACATCTGTACATATATATATATATATATATATATATATATATATATATATATATATACACAAATCTCGCGAAGTCTAAAAAAAATGCTGATGGTTATTGGCTAATATTTTTGTTACTGACTAACTGATAACTACTTAGAAGCAGGAGTGGGATTAGACAACAAAAACATGAGTACTTGATAATGCAAAATACGTACCTTCCTTACATTCTAAAACTTTACAAATATTATATACAGAAATCATAAGAATCAAGTCAACAATAACAAAATAATTTAAACATCTGCTTTTATGCGTAACGAGTAAGTGAAACAAACCAAAAATTATAATTCAAATATTTTTTGAAAAAACCTGACTTAATTTGGCTTCATGGGGCATATTAAAACAATTTAGGCAGTGACACACATAGACAGTTCACACTCTAGACAAGACGTATACACTTTTTTAACTTTTTTCTAGGCTGGGTACTGGACACTGGTATCCCGTTTGCCGATTTTCGTACATTAGTGTACGCTACGGGACATACCTATATGCCCCGTACTTTCTAATAATTTGTTTAATTTCATTGCATCTATTGGACTATGATTTTTTTTTGTTTTAATTATTTTTGGCAAGTTACAGTCATCGTAAGGTAAGGGTGTCTGGCTCTTTTGCCTGCCGTACATCAGTAAAAGCCAGTACAGGACATATATGTTAATAAAAATATCTGTTTTCGAATTTAAATTTAAATATCTTAGTATGGTTGAATGTCAAACAAAATGTTGAACTCGATATAACTATTCTAATCCAATGTTTTCTCAAGACGGTTACTCATATCGCCTTAAAAATTGCTTTATTCGTTTCCCTACGTTAGTGAACCAAAAGCTTTAAGCGCAAAGATTTTCCTGCGAATTTTGGGTATAAAACAGTTTTCCGGTAGCCGAAGTCTACAGACTAAACAAAAATTACCTTTTAAATAAAACAAATATTTTTCTACCCAATTTTATCAAAATTGTGCCATTTTTGGGGCAGCTAGAGTCATCAATGTGTATTTTCCTTCCTGTATTTTCTTTTTTTACGGCGCATCTACATCTAGGTCATTAGCGCCGCCATCCAGGGTGCAGAGAGGAACTTTACCAGCGAGCCGTGGGATGATAAAATTCCTGCCGGAGGTTGGGAATCGAACCCACCATCTCCCGCTTATGAATCCAAGGCGCTAGCCATTAGACCACGGGAGACCCCAAAAGTTAATTTTTTTTTTTTTTTTTATTAACTTTTTTATTTGAAATCTGTACAAATTATTATATGTACAATTATCAAGTTTGTTGATACAGATACATAATGTAATAAATTGAACAAAACGGGTAAAGTAAAAAAAAATAAAAACCATACAAATTTGGAAGGAGCCAACCATTGTTGACACTTCCGTGGCTGTCTAAATATCTATTTCAATGATCATGATACGGTTAGGTGAGTAAATTGTCTCGTGGCCACTGTCTCTTGAGCCGCCTGGGAGGATTGTCTGGTTGGGATCGGGACGATAAAGATAGACCTTCAGGATTAGGATGGTAGGACAATTTGGAGTGGAACATTTGGAAACGGGTTTTAGCAAGGTCAAGGACAAATGGAATGTTAAGGTCATTGTGAAGGGTTTTGTTTGAGACGTAGAAAGGGGCATTTACAATTTTACGGAGCACTTTTGACTGGAATGCCTGTATTCTGTTGATGTTGGATGGTTTTGCAGATCCCCAGAGTTCAAGTCCGTATGTCCATATTGGTCGAATGATTGTTTTGTATATCGTTAATTTGTTCTGTATTGATAATTTAGATGAGGGTCCAAGTAGCCGTCTAAGTAGTCCGTATCTTTTGTTCAGTTCTTGTCTTTTCAGTCTCGTGTGAGGGTTCCATGTCAGTCGGCTGTCAAGGTATAATCCTAGATATCGAACCTCGTTGGATACTGGTAGTGGAGTGTTATTGAGATGTACAGAAGGGCATGATCTCCGGTTGAGAGTGAATGTAACCTGCTTACATTTTTCCGGGTTGATTTTTACTCTCCACATTTCACACCAGTGTTGAATAGCGGTAAGATGTTCCTGCAGGTGTTGGGATGCTACTGAGGGATCGGGGGAAGTTGATAGGATGGCAGTATCATCTGCGTAGGTTGTTAGAACGGTTTGGGGATGTGTGGGAATATCCGCAGTGTAAAGAATGAAAAGGAGAGGACCAATAATACTTCCTTGAGGGACTCCGGCATTTATGGGGCAGGTCGGGGAAAGAGTTGTGCCTTGCTTGACTTGGAAGGATCTGTTTGACAGGTAGGATTTGAGGATAAGGAAGTAGGTGTGTGGAAGTATTTGCTTTACTTTGTAAAGTAATCCCGGGTGCCAAACCCGATCGAATGCTTGAGCAATGTCGAGAAAGGCACTCGTGGAAAAACTCTTACGTTCAAGCGAGGAGGAAATAGCGTCTACAACTCGTAAGCACTGTTGTATAGTGGAATGATGGGAGCGGAAACCGAACTGATGGTTGGGAATTTTCTTCGAGGATTCTATGATAGGGAGGATTCTTTTATAAAGGAGTTTTTCGAATATTTTAGACATTAATGGGAGAAGGCTGATAGGTCGATAGGAAGATGGGCAATCGGGAGGTTTATAGGGTTTGGGAAAAACAATAACAACTGAGAGTTTCCAGGGATTGGGAAAATGGGTTGTTCTTAGGATTGAGTTAAACAGATATGTGAGGAATGTGATGGCCTTCTGGGGGAGTTTTTTGAGAATCGTGGAGGTGATAAGGTCATAACCAGGAGATTTCTTAGGGAGGCGTTTGATGATGTGTTTTACTTCTGACGGAAGAAAAGCTTTGGGAGGGAGGGACAAAGGTAGAGGAGAATTCAGGTAATCTTCGATGTTTTCGTCGTGGGAGGGGCTGGTTTAAGGATTAGGGGAAAATACTGTAGTTAGGTGTGTGGAGAGAAGGAGCGCCTTTTCTTCATCACTTCTGGCCCAGGTCCCATCGCTGCGTTTGAGAGGGGAAGGGATTGGGTGGAACTTTAGGATTCTACGAGTGACTGTCCACAGAGAACAGTCTTCAGTGGAGAGGGATGAAAGGTACTCGTTGAAGGATTCTGAGCGGAATTGGGATAGGGAAGATTTCAGCTGTCGTGTCAGTCTGTTGTATGCGTTTCTGTCCGAGGGATAACGGGATCTTTGCCATAGAGCTCTGGCCCGACGCTTGGCTGCAAGAAGTTCTTGGATGTGGGCTGGGAGTTGCAGTTTGGGCGGAGGAGGCAAACTTGTCCTTGGTCGGCATGAATTGCGGGCACAGTCCTGAATAGCTCTAGTAAATTTTTCAGTGGCTTTGTCTAAGTCTGTAGGGGTTTTTAAGGGAACAGTCAGGTCTATGGAACGTTCTAAGTTAAGCTGAAATGTTTGCCAGTTGATAGGACCGGGTGTAAGGGTTGGTTGTAAAGAACGGGGTACAGGGGAGGAGAACATGGTTAGGAGAACCGCAGAATGGTCCGAGGATAGGTCGAGGAGCGATTCAATAGAAGTCGCTATACCTCCCAAGCCAGACGAGATGAAGAAATCGACTAGGTCAGGATTGCGGGATGGGTCGGTTGGCCAGTATGTTGGAGTGTTGGGAGATATTGGACGATAATTCTGGGAGTTAAGGATATCGTAAAGGATTCTGCCACGGGAGTTAGCTGAACGGCTTCCCCACATGGGGTGTTTCGCGTTGAAATCACCCCCGGTGAGGAAGCGGGGACCAAAGGATTGGAATATTGACAGGAATTCAGGATGGTAAATGGTGTGGTTGGGAGAACAATACACTGCGGACAGTATGATATCGAAGGGAGAAAGGGAAAGGGATATGGAAGTTACCTGCAGGCTTGCTGATGCGATACTGGACTCCTGGTGATGCTTGATATTGCTCTTGATTAGAATTAGAGTCCCGTGCTGCGCCAGAGATGGATGATCGGTTCGATAACAGGAGTAACCCTTAACACCGAATGACATGGATTTCTTTAAGTGTGTTTCAGTTATTAAAGCAATGTCGATGTTTTTGTCAGTTAGTAAAAGTGTGAGTTCATGTCTTCTTGTAGTAAGTCCGTTGGCATTCCACAAAAGGATGGAGAGATGGGGATTATGGAAGGGTTGCATTTTGGGATTTAGGAAGGAAGTGGGCTATAAGGGTGGTCATCAGGTTTATAAGTGGAGTGAGAAGGGTTTCGAGTTTGTTTAGAAAAGAGGAGAAAAGGATCATTGGATCTTGAGCCTGGACCTGAGGGATTTGCTTAGGTGGGGCTGGAGTAGTAGGGAATGTAGGCAGGGTTGGGGGTTGCAAAGAAGTAGTTGATGAGGTAGGAAGGGAAGATGGTTCTTGTGGTTTTGGTACGGGGGTCTGGGCTGGTGTTGGGACAGGCGGCTTCTTTTTCTGCAGCGAAGTCAGTAGAGATGAGTAGGTCACATTCGGCCTGCGGTGAGACGTATCCTGTGCTGCTGGAACGGGTGGTAGGCTGGGGAAGTGGGATGGTCCGCTGGGTGGTGAAGACTTCTTGACATCTTTTTGATGGGTGAGCTGGATTCTCTGCCTCTGCACTCGGATCGTTTTAAGCGCTTTATAGACTTCGCACCCTTTGTAGCTGGCGGTATGATTCTCGCCGCAGTTGGCGCAGCAAGGAGGTACGTCGAGTGGTTTGGGACAGTCCTTAGAGGAGTGCTCAGCCCCACATTTGACACACTTGGATTTATGATGGCAGTATGAGCGGGTATGATTGAATTCCTGGCAGTTTAGACATTGTATGACGTCACCGCGACGACGTGGTTCCTCTACTTTAATTTTTGTGTAGAGTAAATATTGTTCACGAAATATCTCTTTACTTTTTTCGTTTTTTTCTAAATCTACAAAAAAGAGTGGTAGCTGCGCCTTTGTGACAGGATGCCTTACGTTGTGCGCTCTTTTGACTGAGTAGCCTTTCTTGGTGAGTTCGGTGATGATTTCTGCCGGGGGAGTTGAATGATGGAGGTGGCGGATAACCACCCGGTATGATTTATCTTCTGGGAGTTGATAGCAGTGGAAGTCAGCTTCTTTGTTTTCCAGGTGATGAATTATTTTCCTGTAGGAGTCACTATCGGAAGGTTTAATGACGATATCATTAAATCTCGCTCGGCATTCAAAGTTGTTTTCACCAACAAGACTTGTGAGAGTACTGCATAGTTGTTTGAAGTCAGTTACTTTTCTGATATAAATATTGGGAGGTTTCGTAGGGTTTTCTTCGGAAGTGTGAATTTGCTTTGAACAGTTGCCTTGTGTCTGAGATGGCTTTTTTTGTTTAATCTTAGGGGGTGTCAATACGTCACTGGCTTTTTTGCGTAACCTTTTACGTCTCCCCGTTGCGATATTATCGAAGTCGTTGGCTGAAGTTGACTCAATGACTGTCATGTGCTGGTCGCTAGCTTCAATTGAGGACATCGTGAGCCACAATAATTAATTTAAAAAAAAAAAAAAAAAAAAAAAAAAAAAAAAAAAAAAAAAAAAAAAAAAAAAAAAAAAAAAAAAAATAGTCGTCCCGGGCAGCCTCGAACCCGAGTGCTTGCAGCTTGGAGAATCGAACGCTACCACTGAGCCAAGGAGGCTGCTGGAGATACTAACTGTAGCGCAGGGTGTAGTATCTGGATTTCTGAAGGAGTGACGACAGCCTCTCCGTCAGGTGAGTGCAGGAGCACCCCCACCACTAGCCTCAGCTAGGGTAAAGGCCTACAAACTGTAGGAAATGAGTGTTTTTTACTCACTATTTTAGCAGTGATCTGGTTGATGAAATTCCTTCAAACTTCACCGTAATGTTCACTAGTAGATCAACTACCACTGAGTCACTTTTCATAAACGAGGATCACCTCGAACCACTTCAAAAACACTCGTTTAACGGAGCTAGAAAAACTGCTGTGACATAGGCTATACCTGGGACACTACTCCAAAAGTTAATAAAACCAGAATTTCCGGTTTGGATAATCCAAAAAGAATTGTTTTTCTCTACCTTTTCCCATTCGCCTAAACTAAGAAATATTAATTTTGGTTATAGTTGGAGTTGAGAAAATATTTAAAAAAAAAAAATGTTATTAACATACAAGAGCAGTCATGAAATTGTCGTTTGATTTCTTAAACGTCTCGAAAACGACTGGGAAATTCTTTGATTAACTGATAAAAAATCTAAGCTTGAAACAAATGTTTTAAATTTAACCTGTATTTTCTTGTCGGCATTTCTGGATTGCTAAATCGCGTCAAAAACTTATATAAAGTGTACTAGAAAGATTACAAACCGTAAGAGCTTAGAAATACAGTCTTCATAGAATATGGATTTTAAAATTAATTCCGACAAAACAAAATTGCTTCAACCCTCCAGCCGAAAAAAATATTTCAATGACACGATCATATACTAAAGATAGTCAGTTTTACATGGATTCGCCCTTGAATTACTATGATCCAAACGCTAAAATTACGGATATTGGGTTTACATTAGGGTCTGGAGGTTCAATTAATCAGGCAGTAATACCCACCGTAATGTCAATCAAATGCAGCCCTGCACATGTCAAATTCAGAATAAGAAACTCAAACACAGCCACGGGAATTCTAATTGAACTAAGACTTAATGTCATGATTCATAATTGGCTAAGCCCTCTTTATTTAAAACAAAAATCAATAAGATCACACAATTTATTTAGCCAAAAACTAATGCATCGTTAATTATAATTAACGATTGGAATTTCCTAACCAGCAAAATCGGATCTTCTGGGTGTAGGATTTTTTCCAAAACCAAATTGCTTAGATGTCCCTTGAGTTGTTATAAAAATAAATCAAACGGAACCATTACTGGTATTCATTTTTACTTCCTTGTGTCGAAACTCGGTAGATACAATGCCCGACTATTGCGAAAAATTTCGTATAAATTAAAGAAAAATAGGTAAATTAGAAATTGGGGTTTATTCCTGAACAAATTTAATAATTGAGACAGCTGCTCAAAAAAAAAAATATATATATATATGAACGAGCAAAACCGTGTATGTTTATTTTGTATTTATGTCAACTATTTTAAGCACGTCACCTGGGAACTGCGTTCCCAAATGCTTCGCTATTCTCAAAGAGAAGCAAGACATAGGCGCCAAGACCGGAAACTGATAGCATTCTAAGGCTGCGCCTACATTGGCCCCGCATTCCTCCCGACCCGATCCGACCCGATCTAGTCACAGCTTCGTCTGTAATGAACTCGTAGTGAAGGGAAAATGAGTGGTTAATTTAAGGAATACCACCTAATAAGCATAGAAACCTTCGATTACCTTGTTGGAGGTTAAGGAAGGAGTTTAGAGGCCAATCAATCTTCCGGAGGTATGTCAGTCCCGAAAGAAATCGTAGCGTAACTGTTTCTAACTGTTACACAAGAAGAATTAGTATTCAAATTTTAAAATAATTTATTTTATTTAAACACAAAAATCTGACTAGACGAAGTTGTCCTAAATGTTATTAGCTTTCATTAAAACATGGCCACTGCGCGTGCGTGAACGCCAGCGGACACTTTTTTGTGACTGTTTTTTCCAGTTTAGTCACCGCTAAAGTATATTTATGCTAAAAAAAAAAAAAAAAATCATTGAAATCGATTAAGATTTAGAGGCTGTAGAATGTTTTGAAACACAATATGTGGTTTGGTGCCATTTTGCTGCAACGCGTCGGTTCGAAATCGATCTAGAAACAAACAAGTTTGAACGGCCAAGAATCGGTGGCCATCGGATCGGATGATGGCGGATCGGGACCAATGTTGGCACCTCCAGTGAGATGCATCAGGAACAATGTAGGTGCCCACTAAGCCGCGTGAGCGACAATTGCCCGTTACCAAGTAGCAAACAGGTTCGTTCAGCAAGGTCCCTAAACACTTGTTAGTCGTTTGCCCCACTTTGCGTCCGTCGTCCGACATCGGTCTAGAAACAAAAAAGTTTTGAACGGCCAGGAATTCGGAGTCATCGGATCGGATTGGATTGGATCGGGTAAGGACGAATGTAGGTACCTACATTCAGATGCTTGTGTTTGTATTCCTTCCGACAGTCGGTGGCTATCGGATCCGATCGGATCGGTACCAATGTAGGTGGACCCTTTGGAAATTTCACCAATCAACACTAATATCTAATAATTATATCGCTCTATCAAAAATGACCAAACATCATCTGTAGAATTTATCCGAAGGAAAAACCTATTTATACACTTTCATTGACTACGATTATTAATATGGCATTGAAATTGGTTTCATGCGAATCTTGAATTACATATACAATCTGTACGTCGAAGCCTAGTAATGCCAAAACGAAACCGCTCAGATTTCTTCGCCAAAATATAATGTTACGGTCGTGGAATTCTACTGGTTAACGAACTAGACATTTGAAATCACACACATTATTTTGTATATTTGAACCACCGATATATACGTAATCTATTAGTTCTGAAACAAAATTTTCTAGTCGGCATTTGAGGTCAAACTCATAAGCGGGGTTCGGAGGAAGAAACGCGCTAAAACTGTATTTTTTATGAATATAAATGGTTTAAAACATTTTTAACTTATGAATATTATAAATATTCCTTGACTTCCTTTATTTTTATAAATAGAAAAATGTAGCCCTCACAAAGTGCACGTGTAAGTTGAAATAGCGTGAAATTCAAGGCTTACTGATGAAAAAAAGAAAAAACTAAACCCTGAGGAGTTTTTCAATTCGTTGGGTAACTGGATTTGAGGCTGGGTGGAGAGGGTAGAAGCTTAATGGATTCTATGCTTTATCTCCTTCCCCATTCAGAAAGCATTCTTATCGGATGAATGGAGATAGCTTGGCCCAGAAACAGCTGGGGTTCTCCTCACCGCCCTCAAGCCCATCCGTGTTTCACCGGCTCCTTCACACAGCTCCACTCTGAATCCATGGAGGGCTGTACCGATGTCCGAAGAAATATTACCCATTTGGGTGAAGTACAGAGAAGAGGTTGAGCCATGATAATTTATTATCGTCTGATTTAATGAGTTTTGTAGTACTCTACGAGAATCTTGCGGAATCCAATCCTTCCCTAGTATATGGGTGGAGAAGATTAGACAAGAATAGGAACTACTAGATGGAGAAGAATAGACAAGGATAGGAGCAACTAGATGGAGACGGATAGACAAGGATAAGAACCACTAGATGGTGAAGGATAGACAAGGATAGGAACCACGAAATGGAGAAGGATAGAAAGAGATAAGAACTACTAGATGGAAAAGAATAGACAAGGATAGGAGCAACTAGATGGACGAGGATAGACAAGGATAGGAACTACTAGATGAGGAAGAATAGACAAGAATAGGAGCAACTAGATGGAGAAGGATAGACATGGATAGGAACCACTAGATGAAGAAGGATAGACAGGGATAAAAACCACTAGATGGAGAAGGATAGACAAGGATAGGAACTACTAGGTGGAGAAGAATATACAAGGATAGGAACTACTAGGTGGAGAAGAATATACAAGGATAGGAACTACTAGTTGAAGAAGAATAGACAAGAATAGGAGAAACTAGATGGAGAAGGATAGACATGGATAGGAACCACTAGATGAAGAAGGATAGACAGGGATAAAAACCACTAGATGAAGAAGGATAGACAGGGATGAAAACCACTAGATGGAGAAGAATAGAGAAGGATAGGACCTACTAGATGGAGAAGAATAAACAAGGAGAGGAGCTAATAGATGGACAAGAATAGACAAGGGTAGGAACTACTTGATGGAGGAGGATAGACAAGGAACTAGTAATCTTTCATTTAATTTCCTTTACACGTTTCAAGTCATTCTCGGGGTTTTAAAATTGGTCAAAACTGTAAAATTGATTTTACAAAAACCTTCTCTTTAATAAAAATTGTGGAACGCGGGTAAAACGTGTGTAGAACTAGCCGTTAGAAGACCGGTTGACAGGAAGGTAACGTTTGATGTCACGTGTAGCAGCTATACGGTTAACTAAATTGAATTTTGCGTTTATTTGAGCCCTCATTCAAGTAAGTGTTTTTTTTGTGTGTGTGTGTTTAATGGTCTATCAATAATTCAGCTATTAACGCCGGGCTATCTACAGGTCGCCAGCCCTCTTATAATGCCAACAGCACCCGACAGATACTGGCCACGCCTGAAGTTGCTTAACTTCGGAGATCAACGGAAACCGATTTACTCAACGTGGCTGAAGTAACTGTTTTCACATTTTTCATAAGTTATAAACTGTTTCCCAATATTTCCAAACTACACTAGCAATATTTTCTTAAGAGATTGTTATTGGTAATTGAATTCTAATTTGCTGGCAGGCAGGTTTCTACTGGCGAGCTGATCCCCATTCATCCTTTCATTCTACATTACTGGCTTAGATTCCTCTTTCTTTTACAGTCTTACAAGGATGTCGGAGAAAATAAGGTAGAATTACTCTCTCTTACTGTATAAAGTTAATTTCATTCTTCTCCAAGGGAATAAAATACTTTATTTATTATGGAATAACAACGACCAGCAATTTTTTTTTAAGATCTACTTATAATAAAATTACTTCGGGTGCTGTGTAAAAAAATTCTTACCTTTATTCCTTTGTTATTTTTAAATGGTTTAGTAAAAAATGAACTTAGCTTCACGGAGGTACAATCCAATTTAAAATTATTTCACAAAAAAAGCAACGTATTTTACTATGTTTCCATTACGTTCATACCCTGGTGTATCTCTTAAAAAGTCTGGAGTAGACAAAGTTAATATTCTGTTTTACTGACTCCTGCTAGCTAGAAGGTTTTGTCTAACTCGAATATAATTTTGAAGCAGTGAAGAGCTTTTTGTATCTTGGGGTGCAGGTCAATAGCGAAAACTTTGGAAGCATGCTAAAATCTATTATATCGACACTCCTGTCCAGAATAACAAAACGAAAAATGTATAAATCTTCTTTGTGTTGGGATTCGGTCCGACCATTTGTGTGCTATGGAACCGAAGCCTGGACGCTGAAAGTAGCTGACCAGAAAGCTTTAAGGATTTTCGAAAGAAAACTTATAAGAAACATTTTTGGTCTCCTATCCATACATAGTGGGGGCGAGGTTTGCTCAGTGGTAGAGCACTGGACTCATATGCTGGAGGACCTGAATTCAATTAATTTATAAATACTTTATTAATGGGTACCTTGGTGCTAATGACTCTAGCAGTCGAAGCAGCAAGGGGAAAATCTGGCGGCCGGAGGATAGTACTGACCACACTATCTCCCTAGTGTGCCGTATGGTCATCAATCAGATACCTCTACAGTATCTGCACCTCAGGGCCCTCTAGGCCTGTTACGGGATTGACTTCTGACGTGCATACACGGTGAATGGAGGATAAGGACAAATCAGGAGCTCGATGAACTGATGGAAAACGAGGATATAGTACGCTTTACTAACACCTTGACTGCGCCGTATGTACGTCATCACGGACTAATCGCTGTGGCGGCATGGCGCCGCATGTGCGTCATCACGAACCGCTCGCTGTGGCGTCGTGTCGCCGTATATGCGTCATCAAGAACCGCTTGCCTTGACGGCGTGGCGCCGCATGTGCGTCTTGAGGGCTACCTGGCAAGCTGGGATAAAAAGTTAAAATGTTTTGGGGATCAGCTAGAAACCTCCAGGCCGGTTTATTCGTACCTCCGTCGTCTCATGTAGTGTTTCCGGTGCCATATTCTGGAATCTTTCTGTACATTTTTGCAAGAGTTTCGTTGCCACATGTGCGTCATGGTAATAAACATTTTTCTGAAGGAAATTATCCAGAATTTCCAATGGGTAAGTTATTTTTTCACATTAACAAAATAAATGAAACCATTAAATGATTTTTTTTAACTTTTTGGATGATTTGGGGTTTACCGCTCCCACAGTCAAAGTGTTAAGGCTTGAAGAAGTAGCTGGCTAGGACACATGGAAAGACTGCTTCACGATATAGCCACGAAAATGATAATTAGGGAGAAATTTCCTGGAAAAACGAAAATTAGAATACCGAGAAAAGGTTGGAAAACTGGTGTAGAAGAGAATTCGCTTTGGATGGGAATGGTAAATTGGCGGAGAAGAATGAAGGATAGGGAGGATTGGAAGAAGACCGTGAGGGAGGCCAAGGTCCGTCTAGGACTGTAGAGCCCGTCAGTAAGTATGAAGTAAGTATGATTATGGATATTTTTGTGGTTGCAAAAATTTTACAATTAATCCTTAAAAAAATTAAGATCTTAAAAAAATGCGAGATTTTAAACGCGTTGATAAAAAAAAAAAAAAAGTACCGGCAAACTGTTAGCATCCTTTGTTATATTAGAGACATCAAATAATACAAACGGTTTTGTGCTTCTAAACATGGCTCTGTCCCAGGTTTCCTCAGTTTCTTCGCAAAAGTAAATGAGAGCGCATCTTTGTATTAGTTGTTAAATGCGGAAGCCAGTTTTTTACGACACACCGGCGCTAGTGGCCCAGACGTTGCGACGTTTGGGCCACTAGTAATTTTCTCAACGAGCCGTGAGATGAGAAAATTCCTTTTGCAGGTTGGACTCGAACCCACCATCTCCCGCACGAGAATCCAAGGCTACAGCTCTCGACCACGGGTAGACCCTGTCACGTGGAGTCAGTCATTTTCGCTTGGCAGCGAGTTGGCGCTGGCATTTATTTTGCAGGCGATGTTTAATTTGTACACAAAATTTCTATACAAAGTATTAACTGCTTCTAGTTAAAGTTTTTTTTTAAATGACACTAAGGACAAGAACGGAAAATCTCTAAAATGACACATTTCCTGCGAGTCGGACTTTTTTTTAAAATATTTTTCAATATGAATTCGCCTATGATGCCCAATTTCGCATTTTAAATTAAAGTCATAAGACGTATTTCTCCATTGAGAGTGGAAGGAACCACCCAATTATTACGAGAAATAATCTTGAGGCATTGAATTTAATCTTCTCAGAGCTTCGCAAGCATTTGCAGAGCTTATTATTCAATTAAGAGCATTAGACGAGACTTCATTGGCTCCCTTTCTTCGCAAGGATTGTAAATTAAAGAAAGTTTTAAATGTTAATTTTTGTTCTTTTTCAATACTTTTTGGCGTCTCTTGGAAAATAATGCATAATTGTGTTACAGTCAAAATAAGATGTATCCCTTTGAATAGAAGCCCAAGTGCTAGAATACTAGAAATACTGAATGTTTCAGTAAATTTTTAATTATTGATCATTAAGGTCTTTACGAAAAGAAGAAACGTGATGCTCATGATATGTGATATATATATATATATATATATATATATATATATAGAGAGAGAGAGAGAGAGAGAGAGAGAGAGAGAGAGAGAGAGAGAGAGGGAAAATAAAAACAATATCTATAATTTGAAAACTTTAAATGTTTATTTTGTAAAGACTTTTTGTTTGAAGAATAAATGTTTGCCCCCAAAAAATATTTTTTTTGTTAAACAAATACCATTACCAATGAATAAGTAAGATGTTATAGACACTTAATGTTCCCTAAAACGATTGAAATAAAGAAAAAATATTAAAAAAAATGTGTGAATGATATTTGAAAAAATCAACTTATATTTCATTTATTTTATTTTAACTATTGTTATTTATTATCTATTTAATGTAATGTAAAATCATTCATGTACTATATAAAAAAAATTATATGATATAATTGCATAAAATGCATGTTACATACATTGTGGATTGGTACATGTAGCACAAAATAAATGACCTTTTTGCAGGGTTACTGCAGTGGGGAAAATAATAAATCATAGTATATACATACATATATATATATATATATATATATATATATATATATATATATATATATACATATAAAGCTCCTGAATATGTGCTCCTCAGGGCCCTTATGGCTTGTTACGGGACTGATAAATAAATTAAAAAGAATGTTTAATTTTGACTAAATTTCTCGACGTACTTTCCGGACAAAAAAAATGTCTCAATTAAATTTTAAATGATCTCAACTTTTTTTCAAAGGGATAATTCGTCCCCCCCCCCCCACTCAACCCATTACAACTCTTAATTAGTGTACGGATAGTAGCCCTAATAACCAGCCATTCGTTGAATCTCCAGTCAATTTAAACTTGCAGAGCCCCTAGTAATCTACAACTAGAAGCTGTTCGAACCAAGTCCCAAGGATAATGGAGGGAAATGGTCCGTTTAAAGGTGGGTCAGCAGAAAGTTAGATTGCTTACAGACAAGAGTGGTGCAATGAATGTCAGTAATGAGTGGAATAGCACTTACAGTCAGTATTTACTACAAAAGTTACTCAAAGTCTCTTACTATTATTCTGATTTTTTTATTCCATTTGGAGGTAGCAGGTATTCGGTTATAATGGATAAATAAAAGCCCTACTTTTTATTTTTATTTTTTTTTTTTTATTTTTTTATTTTTTTTTTATTTATTTTTTTTTTATTTTTTTTTTTTTTACGGCGCATCTACTTCTAGGTCATTAGCGCCGACATCCAGGGTACAGCGAGGAATTTTCCCAACGAGCCTTGAGATGAGAAAATTCCTGCCGGAGGTGGGGATCGAACCCACCATCTCCCGCATATGAATCCAAGGCGCTAACCATTAGACCACGGGAGACCCCCCTACTTTTTATTATTTGTTTATTTGAAATCTGTACATAAATCATTAGTACAATCGTCAAGTTTGTTGACACAGATGATTATATACAAGTTGATTAAAACGGCAAAATTAAAACAAAATAAAAATAAGGTGGTTAAACAAATATTTCAATGATCACAATAGGATCGGCAGGCTAAGATTATCTCGGGGCCACTGTCTTTTAAGCCGCCTGGGAGGATTGTCTAGTTGAGATTGGAAAGATAAGGATAGAACTTCAGGATTAGGATGGTAGGACAATTTGGTGTGGAGCATTTGGAAACGGGTTTTAGCAAGGTCAAGGACAAATGGGATGTTAAGGTCGTTGTGTAGGGTTTTGTTGGATACATAGAAAGGGGAATTTACAATTTTACTGAGGACTTTTGACTGGAATGCCTGTGCCTCATCTTAGCGCATTGTCCTAACAATTTTATTACAAATGCCATTTAGAAAGCATTCTAATTACAATCAGGAAAATAACGTAGCGCTTATGTTTATGCGTTTCTTGAAGGTACACGTTTTAAAGGTTTTCTGTCATTGGAAAACGAATGAAACTATTTTTTTAGGATTATTTATTAAATGTCCCTTAGCTCAAATTTATAGAATTAGCGAATAAGGCGGAAGGTCAATAAAACTAAGCCACACACTTTCACACTTTTTATTTCTCTTCCCTACATGTTTCGCACCATTTTGGCGCCTCTTCAGGGGAATATACTTAAAACACAACTTCAGCCTCAACTTGAGGAGGCGGCTTGAATAGCCGCTACTGTAAGTTAGTGGCGTATAAAATATTTTCTTCAGGATTCCTTTGGAGTAGGTCTTGACATATTTTCCGGAATATTTTTTTTTTTATTTATTAATTATAGGTGCTCCGATAGCCAGTGTCATTAGAACTTTTTTCCCGGAATAATATCTATATTTATTCCAGGCTTTCCAAATGACACTAGGATTATGAAAGATATGGAAACGCTTAAAGATGACGCAGTTCCTGGGAATCTGACGTTTTTTTGTACGTATAGCGGCCGATCCTGTTGGTCATTTGGCTTGTGAATACAGGATCCGTTCCTAAAGTTACGCAATTTTTTTTTTTAAAAGAGTAACTTATTAGACAGATTTGCACAAGCACTTACAATTTTTCAAAGTAATACCCCTAGGGCTCTACATTTTTTTTTTTTCAGCAATTCTGCCATCACCGATGTCCGTCCTAGAAGGCGTCTTCGGGGACTTTTCGCAAGATCCTCGTCACAACTGTTTGGATCTCTTTTATAGACGAAACTTTGGTTCCTATCTGGGCTGTTTTAATCCGAGGGAAACACTATAAGAGAGGTAGAGCAATGTTAGCACACCGTGTTTGGCCAAGAACTCGCTGCGTGTTATGGCACGGCGAGTTGTCCTCACAGAGTTGCCAGGTAGCGGATAAGTCTGTTCTCGTCCTGGCGAACCTTTTTTCGCAAATTCTTTTCGGCAATTCCAAGTAATGTGAAGTGTTAACTGTCTCTTTTTGAGCCACAAATGCCTTATAGACCACATTTTGTTGGTTTTGCTGGTTGACGGCTGCTCTGAGTTTTCCTTCGTGAACCTCTTCTTATTCTACTGAGGCCTCTAACCATCACAAAAGTTGTAACTAGTACAAAGCAGGGTCTAGGTAAGCCCGCGAATCATTTTGTTAGTCTTCTCGAGAGATTTACTTAGTTTAGCACAAAATTCAAACGTTTAAAGTTGCTGCAAGTGGTCTGACCCCACTCCGACCAACAGGAGCGGCAAGGGAAATTCAATTACATTACTCTCGGAACGCACTCTGTATAAAGCACTTATATAATAATAAGGGAATAAACAAAGAATACCTGTTGGTCAGTTGTCTTGTAATTTAATGGCGCATAACCCTTAACCCAATTACCTATTATTAGTGCCGGCTCCATCCTGTTCCTCAATCGGCATTGGTTGTATGAAATGGTTTGTGGATTAAGAAAAGCTGACGATTTGACACAGAGTGCCCTTCTGGCCAGGAGGGGTAATTTATCTTCTAAAAGTTAGAAATGTTGAGAGATGAGGAAGTAGGGCGAGAGGAGGGGGTTGCAGAGCTAACTAGGGGAATCCTCTTAGAGGCTATTGAAACCATTTTACAACTTGGAGGGCTTCTAGTTCCATTCAGGCTTCGAATAGGGCACATTCAGACTCCCCTCACACATTGCCCTATCAGCACCAAGTCTCTCTCCACACTTTCTCTCCCACTAAACAATCAAATACATTTTCATAATTAACTGTTTCCAAATCGTACAGTTGGAAACATGAGCAAGTCAACCCTTGAAAAAATCTCGAATATACAGTAGGCAAAAAAAGTATTTGCACACCTACGTTTTTTTGTTGTACTGTAAAGTATGGGTACATTTTATTTTTTTTAATGTAAATTACAAAAGATAACACTAAAAAACATAGAACAGCACAAACATTTATTTCAAAAAAGTACATTTGTTATAATAAATTTTATCATTTTTTATTGCACACTTTGATTCTTATGATATATATGTACATATTTATTTCATTTTTTGGTTTTAATATTTTGTGTGCATACCATTGGCACATATTTTTTTTTTTTTTTTTTTATTATTATTAACTTATTTATTTGAAATCTGTACAAATTATTATATGTACAATTATCAAGTTTGTTGATACAGATATATAATGAAATAAATTGAACAAGACGGTTAAAGTAAAAAAAATAAAAACCATACAAATTTGGAAGGAGCCAACAATTGTTGGCGGTACGTGAGTAAATTGTCTCGTGGCCACTTTCTCTTGAACCGCCTGGGAGGATTGTCTGGGTGGGATTGGGACGATAAGGATAGACCTTCAGGATTAGGATGGTAGGACAATTTGGAGTGGAACATTTGGAAACGGGTTTACGCAACGTCAAGGACAAATGGAATGTTAAGGTCATTGTGAAGGTTCTATGTTTGAGACGTAGAAAGGGGCATTTACAATTTTACTGAGCACTTTTGACTGGAATGCCTGTATTCTGGTGATGTTGGATGGTTTTGCAGATCCCCAGAGTTCAAGTCCGTATGTCCATATTGGTCGAATGATTGTGTTGTATATCGTTAGTTTGTTCTGTATTGATAATTTAGAAGAGGGTCCAAAAAGCCGTCTAAGTAGTCCGTATCTTTTGTTCAGTTCTTGTCTTTTCAGTCTCGTGTGAGGGTTCCATGTCAGTCGGCTGTCAAGGTATAATCCTAGATATCTAACCTCGCTGGATACTGGTAGTGGATTGTTTTTGAGATGTACAGAAGGGCATGATCTCCGGTTGAGAGTGAATGTAACCTGCTTACATTTTTCCGGGTTGATTTTTACTCTCCACATTTCACTCCAATGTTGAATTGCGGTAAGATGTTCCTGCAGGTGTTGGGATGCTACTGAGGGATCGGGGGAAGTTGATAGGATGGCAGTATCATCTGCGTAGGTTGTTAGAAGGGTTTGGGGGTGTGTGGGAATATCCGCAGTGTAAACAATGAAAAGGAGAGGACCAATAATACTGCCTTGAGGGACTCCGGCATTTATGGGGCAGGTCGGGGAAAGAGTTGTGCCTTGCTTGACTTGGAAGGATCTGTTTGACAGGTAGGATTTGTGGATAAGGAAGTAGGTGTGTGGAAGTATTTGCTTTACTTTGTAAAGTAATCCCGGGTGCCAAACCCGATCGAATGCTTGAGCAATATTGGCACATATAAGAGCTTCCAAACGTCTAGGCATAGATTCTACAAGTTTTTGTGTTAAATCCACTGATAAATTGTTGCAGGACTAAAATTACCTGCCTCAAGTGTTCCTTGCCTTTTATTGATGTCTGACGCACTTTTCTGTCCAAAATATGCCACAGGTTCTCTATAGGGTTGAGGTCCGGTGTCTGAGGTGGTGTGATCAGCCGTCTAAAGGCATTGTAGAGGAGCCATTCTTTTGTAACATTAGCTGTGTGTTTGGGGTCATTATCTTACTGGAAGTAAAAGGTATCTTGAAGGTATTTTGCAGCACTCGCACCCAGGTTACCCCTTAACACATCCACATAGGACGGGGCTGTCATCGTACCTTTAATCACATGCACCCGGCCCATTGTAAGCCATACAGCCCCAAACCATTATATTACCTCCACCATGCTTAACCGTACTTAAAATATTTTGTTTTTTAAAAGCTGTATTTTTTTTTTGCCATATAGTGGTAACACTTGCTGGTTTGAAAACATCAAACTTACTCTCATCAGAGGAAAATAACCTGCTTCAAAAAGTCTAGTGGTTTGTCTTTGTACTGTTGTGCAAATTCTAGTCTTTTCTTTCGGTTAATTTCACTGATGAATGGCTTATTTAAAGGTCGCCTACCTCGTAGGGCAGCATCGTGGTGAATATTCCGTATTGTCTGTGCTGTGACCTGGCTCCCTGAACATGACGCAATGTCATTCACCAAATTTTGGGAACTCACTGTAGGATTTTTTAGGGCAATTTTTCGTCTCTCTCTTACTGTGAGAACTCGTGGACGACCTGATCGGGCCGTATTTTCAGTTGTTCCAAGTTCATATTTTTTTTTCACAATATACCGGACTGTGGAAAACACTAAATTCAACTGCCTCCCAATTTCCCGAAAACTTTTTCCGCATTCGTGAAGTGCCACTAATCGTTCCCTAACTTCCATTGATAACCCATTTTTCTTAGGAGCCATTATATGTGGACAAGTCTAAATCACTAGCTAAACTAAAGGAACTTCTAAAGTACAGAGGGGATTAGCAATAAGACCTAGAACTCCGAGCAAAGGCTGAATTTAAAATCCCATAACACATCTTAGAGATGTGTGCAAATACTTTTTTCGCAGTACAAATTGTAAAAAATAATTATAGCAATGTGCTATATATATATTTTAAATTGTATGTTATTCAATTTATTTTATGTTCCTTTTTGAAGGTGTTCATAAAATTAAAATGTACCCATATTTTCACGAAAAACCAAAAAAATATTGGTGTGCAAATACTTTTTTTGCCTACTGTACGAGACAGTATGAGTTCGACTAGCAGGAACTGCATCATCAATGCGCGCCTTATTAATAGCGGCATTTGAAAAGGTTAGAATAATAACAATTATTATTTTCTCTGATCGTTTGTGAAAACTGTAAAACATATTCCAATCATATCTCAAAGAAAACGTGGCCATCGGATCATATCTCAGAGAATCTGTGGCCATCGGATTGGATCGGGTCCAGTCGGGACCAATTTAGGCACCTCCATTGAAATGCAAGTGTTTGTTTTTCATCCGACAGTCGGTGGCTATCGGATCGGATCGGGTCCAAAGTATGTGCCCCCTAATGATGAAGCGGTTAACTGAGCTGAAAGTAGTTTTCCACAAAAATATTTTTCCCTCAGTCCTTCAAATCCTTAAAGGCCGTAATGTTTGTTATATTGCAACGATACTCCCTGTACGCGGTGAGTAACTAAATAGAAGGATGTTTCGTAAAAATAAACTAAATTGATCAATGTTTTTTTTTTCAATGGGCTCAAAGAGCTTGGGGCAACTTTAGGGGCACTGCTGTATACTCCTAAACAGATATCCTTTTTCTATCAGTTAATATAGTGTAGTAATGCACAACACTCCAGGAGAAAATTAATTAATGAAATCATATTTAAGTCAGCTGTTCATTAAAAATATTTAAGGTCAAAACTATTCGAGTTTAATTAGTATTTTAACAAATTATTCAGGAACGCTGAGTACGCTTCCCACTTTCTGAGGAAAGTACGCAGTTATGCACCTCTTGCGTGACGGAATTTTTCATTGCAACGGCTGTCTTACTGAAGAATGTGCTAAGTGTACGCAGTTCCAGCGGACGAGACTTTACAGCATTACATACATCCCTCTTTGTTTTTTGTTCTACCTTTGTCCATCTTCCCGACACTGTACGAACTCCGTCGGTAATTCTCATCTTGCATTCCGTTTGGTGTTAAAGAAACGTGAGGAGCCCATTTCGCATCGCATTCCCACTATACATGCCCATAATTCTTGTAATAGGATTCCTCTGTGTTCACATTAACCGCTTAATGACTGAATATTTATTAAAAAATTATGCGAAAAATGCATGTATTTCTTATATGATTTGTATTACCTATAATATAATTATATTTTCGGGTTAAAAAGGTCAGAAATCTGAGAAATATTTGAACGTATTTTGCAAAAAGTAATATATTTCCTGACAAGTTTTCCAAAAAGAATAATTTATTGTATAATCAACTCAAAAAAAAAGTAGAATAAGAAATGTAAAAATTTAACAATGGAATGCGTCGATAGTACACTTTAAACTGACCAGTGAGTGATTTGCGAGACCCGAAAGAGAGAAAAAGGGATAATATTGGCAATATAGGAATAATATTTAATTTTGCTATAAAAACAGATCCATCTCCGAGCAATATGTTTTTATTGATTGCCGTCCAAGAAGTAATAACTCGAGTCTTTATGTCCGAGAGGATGCGATGTCAGATTTATTATTTTTATTGAAATAATTAAATTATAAATCCCTCCCTTGTTTGTCAAACACTAAAGCAAATGGTATTAAATTAATCTGTAGATTTTTAGCTTTCATTTTTTTACTATTTTTTTTTTTTCAGTTTATGGCGAATTATTCAAGTGTAGATTTCTACTATAAATGGAATCAGAAAAATTACTAGAAACATTTTTATTTTTACTCATTTATTTAAGGGCTTCGCGTCTATAGCGATGAATCCTAATGCAGATTATGAAATAAAGATTTCATTTACGAAATGTTAACATTCAAATTTAATTAACACACACACACACACACACACACACACACACACACACACATATATATATATATATATATATATATATATTTATATTATTTGGATAAAACCTATGGAGTAACCAACAAGAAGATATTTACCATTTACTCGTTGCCTGCCCCCTCTACAACTCCTATAGGTCGGCTTATCGTCCAAAGTTACTGCACACATCTCGCGAGAACCTTAATCTGTTTATAAGAAACGTAAATCTATCCCAGGTTCGTAATTTATACACATTATTAACCATTTCCTTGGACATGAACTTTTCTAACGGAAATTTAATTCAAAATATTTAAAAAAAAAAACAGAATGAAATAAAAATTAAATAATTCAAAATATTAAAAATAATCACATGAGTAATCAATCAAAGCATGTTTTTGGTTTTTGTAAATAGTCTTAATTTATAATATTTATATTCATATTATGCATATGTATACTTATTTACAGTAGGACCTCCATTATCCGGGGTAATGACGGGGAGTGTGGTCCACGGATAATCGAAAACCCCGGATAATCGAAACACAATATTTAATTGACTAAATGTGCTGGATTGTAAGGTTATAAAGAAAAACTGTGTACAAGATATCATGTAAACATTTTTATTTGCCTTCAGAAATGTGTATGTAAATGTGTTTATAAAACCACATCGCTTTTTCACTCACAATTGGTCCAGAAATAGGAACGCCCTCAGCGCGTATATATATATATATATATATATATATATATGTATATATATATATATATATATATTTGTGTCTGTTCGCTCTCTAGATAGAAGACGAATGGTCCGATTTTGATGAAATTTGGTACAAAAATCCTTCGTCCAATTTGAAAGGTCAAGTTCGTTAACCAGCAAAATCCGCCTACTGGAAGATGGCGTTTGGGGCGAAATTCGCGCAAAAAAAATCGTAACGCTTACGTTTTTGAGTTCATAAGCTTCTAAGTACTCGTTTTATATGATTCCTGGGCTAGGAAAACGAATGAAACCATTTTCAAGGGGATAGCTTTAACCGTTTTCGAGAAAATTGGAAAAATATTTTTTGAATACCGTTTTTGGTTTGGGTACTTAGAATCATGGGATTCAGTTAAACAATTTCTGCATTTTCTACTTTCATCAAAACTAATATGTTGAAATTTTGGTTACGTTTGGAGTTAAGGAAGGGTTAGAATAAAATATTTTATTAACAGACATAAAAAGTTTTAGTAACTTTGTTTACTTTCATTAATATCTCGAAGAAGGTTAAGAATCTTGGTAAACGGAAGAATACCATTAGAAAGCTTATTAAATGCTCTAAAAAAAAGGTTCTAATGAATGTTTTGATTAGGCGATGTCAATCGGAGAAATAAGAGCTTAAAACTTTAAAGTAATTGATTTCGCTTATTCGAACTGTTCTTTTTGTCTGTTTTTTATTCCTTGTTATTTTTTAATTGCTTATTGTAGGATAATGTATTTGAAAATAAAACAGGTTAAGAAAAATAAGAAAAACAATTTAATGTTAGAGATATGGATTTCCAAGATATATAGCTTTTCAACTGCCTAGCGTCCTTCCTAGGGAGGGTTCTTTGTCTTTGATTTTGGTACTTAGAATTATGGGATACAGTTGAAACATTTTCTGCATGTTGGAGTTTCATCAACACTAATATCTTGAAATTTTTGTTACGTTTAGAGTAAAGGAAGGGTTAGAATAAAATATTTTATTAACAGACAAAAGAAGTTTTGGTAACTTTGTATAATTTCGTTAGTATCTCGAAAACCGTTGACAATCTTGTGAAGCGGAAGATTACCATTCGGAAGCTTACTAAATGCTCTACAAAAAAGGTTCTGAAGAAAGTTTTAATTAGGCGATGTCAATCGGAGAAAAAAGTGCTTAAAGCTTTAAATTAATTGATTTCGTTTATTCCAATGGTTCTTTTTGTCTGTTTTATTTCTTGTTATTTTTTAATTGCTTATAGTTGGATAATGTATTTGACAATAAAACTGGTTAAGTAAAATAACAAAAACAATTTATTGTTAGAAATATAGATTTCCAAGATTCCAAGACCTTGTCACTAGCGGGTCTGTTTCTAGTGTAGCGGACCCTTCCAGGTAAGATTGTTAATCATGACCTTTCAAGACTTTACTACTCACAGGAATGGCGTTAGAGACCTTAAGGGTTGACACGCCATCATAATAATTAATTTAAAAAAAAAGACTGGTGGAACCAAAATAATAACTGCTTCTATTTTAATCTTTCCAAATTAGACTAGGGATATGAACGGAACCGCGCTAAGATGATGCAGTCCTGCGAGACGGACTTTTTTTTATTTACAATTTCACGAACTGTTTGTTCGCCAATTCCGAATTCGGCGGAAAATTTTTTAACACTTCTTTCCGGTTTATAATGGTTAATTTTTGTTCTAAAGTTAACACGACGCGTTTTCTTTTTTCAGCCATTTTAATTTTTATGGAACACATGTATGTATGTATGTACTCGAATGAAGATTTAAAGCCCAACTGAGGAAATATTTCCTTGGTAGGCTAACAGCCCAGTAGGGGATTCATAGAAAGACGTCAAAACGTTTCAGTTCCAAGAATATTAAATAAATTGAGATGCTTCCAGAAATATGGAATCATCACAATCTTCCGAAAACATCCCTGGTTTTACATTCCTTAGTTTACAATGTACGTAATTAATTTAAATTCATATTTATATACATAATCGTCATTACAAACATACAAATATTTAATACATAATTATGAAATCAAATGCTATAGGTGATAAAAATAAAATTAATGCAATAAATATGTTTGTATGTACATACATATATGTACATAACATTTAAGGAAGGTATTCCTCCATCGACACCCCGGTTAATTGGAATCCCGGATAATAGAGTCCCGGATAGTGGAGGTCCTACTGTATATACTATGAATGTGTATGTGTGTGTATGGGAGTATATGCGTGTAAGTAGGAGCGTCAGAATGGGTATGTATGTAAGTATGACTGTGGATATACGCATAAAGATAAGTTTTCCTCTTTTCTGAATTGCTTTTGTTTTGTATTTTGTATTCTTTGCATAGCGCGTTGTTTGTATTATATTACTTGCTTGTAGTTGTATCTGTTTACGTTTATTTTTGTGCTTGCATTACATTACCATTTCTTAAATTATTTCTTATGGCATGTATTTCATTTTACTATATAGTTTATTGTTGTTATTTAGATCTATTTACGGCTTACGCCATCTAGCATGTACCTAGATTGTTAGCTTGCTGTTTTTTGTATTATAGTCCGGTAAAGTATATTTATTGTGGCATGTAGTTGTTTTTTAATGTAGGGTTTGAAATCTTGAATTGGAAGGAATTTGTATGGAAAAAAAACATGAAATATGAGCACACACTCCTTTGTAAAGGGTACTGCCCTAAAACAAAGAACCAATAAATAAATAAATATATTATTTGGATAATATACAAATATCATTAATATCCTTATATTAATAATATTTATTAAACGGGGGCATGAGTTCCTTCACAAAAATTGTTAAAATTATTAGTTTATATAGGCGAGGTTTCGAACAGGTTCAGGTTCATCATCAGGCGTCTTATATTAAAGGCTATTGTGATTTTAAATTTCATTTGTAGGTCCGTAAATATTAAATTTTGAAATTGAGCATTAAATCCGTGTAAAATCCATCATGTGTTAAGTGGGTAAGTCACACTCTGAATTTTTGGGGAGCAACTCCTGCCACTTTCTTCAAGAATCCATTGATGCTTCCTCACCCTCACTTCAACTTACACACACATATATATATATGTTTGATGTTATTTTTCGTCGCTGGGATAGTATTTTTTGGATGGAACGGCATTTTTCTCCAGCGGTGGTACTCCTCCTCACTTCTTCCTGGAATATTTCGATGGATTCATCACCATCTTCTTCAGCCAGGTACTTGTTTCTTCCTCGGTGGAAGCCAAGGGAATGACATTTTTCTCGATCTGGGCTCGTTTTATCCCCTCTAGCCACAGTATCAGCGGACGAATGGTGTTGAAGCTCCCTGGTGTAGTTGGGATTCTGTCCGTTAGTAGCGCTGATGGTATTGCGTCTTTTTTTTTTTTTTCCTGCTTTTTTTTACTAACGGACAGAATCCCAACTACACCAGGGAGCTTCAACACCATTCGTCCGCTGATACTGTGGCTAGAGGGGATAAAACGAGCCCAGATCGAGAAAAATGTCATTCCCTTGGCTTCCACCGAGGAAGAAACAAGTACCTGGCTGAAGAAGATGGAGATCCATCGAAATATTCCAGGAAGAAGTGAGGAGGAGTACCACCGCTGGAGAAAAATGCCGTTCCATCCAAAAAAACACACACATATATATATATATATATATATATATATATATATATATATATACATATATATAGTCAGTGTCCAATTTTAAGTGTGGTTATGGCCACATTTTATTTGAATTCACACTTGTTCCCCAAGTCTTTTGAAAAATCAAACGTCCTCATGAGCACTGCTTTGAATGCTAGGTTTTCTTTCAGGGGATGCGTGTCCCGCATGTAGCGAGTTGGCGTTTTTTAGCGATGTGCTGACCTTCCACAAATATCGAGTTGTTATGTCATCGTGGTGAATCAAATGGACCCATTTTTAAAAACGATATCTATAACTGTTACCGAGAAAAGTTAATTTTTTTTTTTTTTTTTTTTTTCTTTTTGCGGCGCATCTCCATCTAGGTCATTAGCGCCGACATCCAGGGTGCAGCGAGGAATTTTACCAGCGAGCCGTGGGATGATAAAATTCCTGCCTGAGGTTGGGAATCGAACCCACCATCTCCCGCTTATGAATCCAAGGCGCTAGCCATTAGACCACGGGAGACCCCAAAAGTTAATAAAACCAGAATTTCCGGTTTGGATAATCCAAAAAGAATTGTTTTTCTCTACCTTTTCCCATTCGCCTAAACTAAGAAATATTAATTTCGGTTATAGTTGGAGTTGAGAAAATATTTAAAAAAAAAAAAAAATGTTATTAACATACAAGAGCAGTCTTGAAATTGTCGTTTGATTTCTTAAACGTCTCGAAAACGACTGGGAAATTCTTTGAATAACTGATAAAAAAATCTAAGCTTGAAACAAATGTTTTAAATTTAATGGAAGCTATTTTGAATAAAAATGACATCAATGAAATTACATACATTGTATATTTGCCAACTTATTATTAAATTGTATTGACAATAACGATGTTGGCTGAATTCACATCGGTATGGCTGTGGAATCTGGCGAATATACCCAAGTCCAAGTCCCTAACTCTGTTATTAGTTCCTAAATTAACCGACAAAAGCCCCCCCCCCCCGTTGCAAACATCTGATTTTCCTCCTCAAACCAGGATTTCAATAATTTTGAATATTCACACAATGAACTTTCGAAATCGACCATGAACATACGAGGTGATTCTGAAATAGCTCCTGCATCATCTACTATGTATTAATATTGACTGTATGGTATCACAATCCATTTAAACAAATTCCGAAAGTGATTATCTCTCCCTTTCAGATAAAACTGAGGAATTTGAATTCGAAGGACTATGGAAACCTACTGCTTTGGAATATTACTTTTATTTTTTTTTTTTTTTTTGTTTTTATCTCTCTTCTTAAGGAGTAACCCCAATTAATTAATGAAAGGAAAAAAATAATTCTTTCACCAGAAGGGTTTTGTCCCTTAATCTTAGATGCCAGCTGAGGGTAGTCTGCTTCCATCTCCTTGTTCCACAGGACGACATGTAAATAATTCACGAACGTTTAAATTGAACATAAAATAATATTTGATTTTTCCTCTAACTTAATTAAAAAAAAAAAAAAATCAGTCCCGTAAAAGGCCACGAGGGCCCAGAGGGGCAGATACTGTAGAGGTATCTGATTCTTGACCATACGGCACACTAGGGAGATAGTGTGGTCAATACTATGCTCCGGCCGCCTGATTTTCCCCTTGGCTGCTTCGACTGCTAGAGCCATTAGCACCCAAGGTACCCATTATTAATTAAATTAATTAAAGGCTGGGTGAGCCTAGGGACGATCTGGGACCCCAAATCAAACCCTCGAACTGTAGCACTAGAAGAAAAAATCTTTAGTGCGCGCTCGGGTTTTGAACCTGGTCCTCCAGTTCATTAGTCGAGTGCTCTATTACAGAGCTAACCTCGTCCCCCTCTAACTTAATTAACCATTCAAATCCTAATTAGACTTAGGAAAAAATCTAAATTTATTTTCAAATCATTTAAAAATCATATTATTTCAATTAATCTCATTGTTGAATTAATATTATTTACGTTTTGAAGATGTGTCAGTCTGTTTTTCCTATGTCTAATCAGGATTGGGAATAACAGCTATTCATTAAAAAATGTTTTTTCTTAAGTATATATATATATATATATATATATATATATATATATATATATATATTCCACATTTTATTATTTCTTTTTATAGCGAGGGGGTCGATAAAGCAGTACACCTTTCACAATAACTACTTTTTTTGATTTGGTTTGCCCGACGTGTTTCGTGCTTTCGTCGCACCTCATCAGGGGCCTTCGTATGCAACAGTATTTTTTGTTAATCTCAAATTCACATTTTTATACAAATATACACATATCCTCTCCCTAAAAAAATTTATATTTGAACACATAATATTTCATTTTAAATCTTTATCCTACTCAGGAAGTCCTTTTTCGTCATTTTGTCTAGCTATATATTTATATATATATATATATATATATATATATATATATATATATATACACATTAATAGTTTCTTGTTCTTTGAGGCTTAGGGTCGGAAAAGTAGCAATTCTTTGTATTACACCACATTATTTTGCATCCCCTACATGTTTCGTCCTTTGTTTGATTTGCACCTCATCAGGCGCACTTCTACAACAAAATACATTTTTGTAACTCCCAATGTTAAATATATTTAAAATATATTGGGAGGTACAAACATTTATTTAGTCTTAAAAGTGCCCCTGATGAGATGGTGATGAAATAAATAACGAAATTTTTAGGGCATGCAAAATAAAGTGGTGTAATTCAAAGAATTGCTACTTGTCCGACCCTAAGCCTCAAAGAACAAAAAAGTATTAAGAAACATTTTGGGTCATCTACAAGAATATATATATATATATATATATATATATATATATATATATATATATATATAAAGAGAGAGAGAGAGAGATATGGTGGAGGAGGATTTCCGATAGTTGATTGAAATGGATAGGGAAGAGTTGGATGAGTGGATGGTGAGAGGAATAAGGCTAAATGCTCCAACAGCTGAACCGAGGTATTCTGGGGATTGCTCATATCCAAGAGCTATATCCAATTTGCAACTGGCCCTTCACTCATCCAAGGCATATCCCAAGGAGCCGTCAGTCCCGATCCCACGTCCTTCTCCATCCTTTCCTCCATTTCGGACTGAGTCAAATTAGAAATTGGAATATTTGCATATTTGGCAATTCAATGATTTCGCTTCCTGAATGTAAAACGCATTACTAAAATTGGGTTTCTCATTTTTACTATACAGAACTTGAATAAACTACGACGTAAAGGATACAAGGAGAAATGTTCAATTCAAATTTCGTGTCTTATGTCCACTATAAGTTCTCAACAATCTAACTTTCCTTTAAGATTCCATCAGAGTAGGTGATTGAATAATGTTCAAAATTATCTATTCTGGTATTCCAAATGACACTACGGATCAGAACTTCAAGAATACGCGATAGGACGACGTAGAGACGGAGTATTATTTTTACTCAAATGATCGATATTTGTTATAATATGTATAGCTGCCAACGGCCATAGCCATGTTGAATACACCGGTTCCCGTAGATCACCGAAGTTAAGCAACGTCGGGCGTGGTCAGCACCTGAATGGGTGACCGACCACGTGCTGTTGGCATTATAAAAGGGTGGCAACCTATAGAT
This sequence comes from Gonocerus acuteangulatus, assembly GCA_946811695.1. Classification (NCBI taxonomy): domain Eukaryota; kingdom Metazoa; phylum Arthropoda; class Insecta; order Hemiptera; family Coreidae; genus Gonocerus; species Gonocerus acuteangulatus. Next base: position 111,262,704 of record OX328132.1, on the reverse strand, counting down.
AGCCCGGCGATAATGGCCAAGATGTAGATGCGCCGTTAAAAAAAAAAAAAAAAAAAAAAAGAAAAATATGTATAGCTACTCGACAAACGAGAATAGAACTCAATTTGAAGTCAGTTTCCATTAGAACATGATACCTAGGTCTCCTCGTAGTCCAATTGACAACGCCTTCGATTCAGCAGGTAGTCTTTTCATTTCAGGGCACGTTGAAAAGAGCTTCTGCTCCGCCATGGATGTTAGGGTGCGTTTGCACCTGATAGTTATAGCAGGATATTTATGTCCGACAGAAATTTTAACTAATGTAAACTGCAAACAATTTATGTCAGAGGTATATATTTCTATCGCAAGCTATAAGTGTCGACACTTCTATACCATCAGGTGTAAACACTGATTATAAAGAGAAGAATTTAATGTCAGAGATAAATATCTTGTCTACTAGCTGTATTGTCGAGATTTCTATAACACAGATGTAAACACTGATTATTTGCTAGTACAGGGCACAAATGTAAGTGTGTAAACGGATCGTATATTTTTCGCAAATTATACCAAATCCAGAACTGGGGTATACATATCTATGACATAAATTCTAGCTATTTCTGTCAGTATGTAAACTTGTAAGCGAATATCTATCCGACACCTGAGATATATATCCTTCGAGAAGTGTCAGATGTAAACGCAACCTTAGGGTGGGTTTACACTTGATAGTTATTGCAGGATATTTCTATCAGAGAGAAATTGCGACTAATGAAAACCATGTAAAATGTATGTCTGCAATAAATTCTACCGTGTAGAATTTATTGCAGACATACATTGTACGTGGTGAGCAATTTCTCTCTGATATAAATATCCTGCAATAACTATCAAGTGTAAACCCACCCTTAGAAAGCGTGGCAACCTGGAGATACATAGCTAATGGCTTTCACGTCGTGCCGTAAAATAAAAAAATAATATGAGATGTATTGTTTTTATCCTGGACTAATCTAATTGTATAAATAATTTAATTTTGTGTGCGTCAATTTGATTTCATTCATAATATTAAATCATTTTAAGCCTACTTTAGTATCTGTCAGAAAAACCTGGAACATGAGATTGAATAAACATTGACAGGGAAATTACCCGCAGACAAAAATATTGTCATGTACTGAAAAGCCATATAAACGAGGCATTATATCAATGTTTTTATGTTGTAAAATATAGATAATGAGAAAGAAACACGAGTGAGAGAGAGAGAGAGAGAGAGAGAGAGAGAGAGAGAGGGGGATAGAGAGTGAGAGGCAGAGAGAAAGCGAGAGATGGAAATTAACAAGTATTTGGATAAGGCATGAATTAGACGCAAGTAAATATTGACAAGGAAGACAGAACATCAGGAGCGGAAAATGGAGAATATGTCAAATTCACAAATCACACGTTCAGAAACAAGATTTATTTGGCGCCAACAGCGACGGCGAGCCATAGAATGAGGAGTAGGAATCAGTCACACACACACAGAGAGAGGGAGAGAGAGAGAGAGAGAGGGGGGAGGGGGAGAGAGATCAGTTTAATAGTACTTAGAGAGAATAAGAGAAAGTAGACAGAGGAATTCTACTGCCGTAGAAACATATATGAAGATCCATCTAAATAGGAGAAGCAGAAAGAGAGGGGAATGAGGGTGATAGAGAGGAACAAAAAGAAGAGAGAGAAAGGGCGAGAAAGATATGATCAAAACACGCCCTCCCACCACTTAACAATGAATTGAAAGAAGATTGATAATCAAAGAAAAAGTGGGTGGGAATAAATAACAACTCAGGTTGACTTTTACTGTTATATTAGAGTATTGATAAGATCTTAGACTAACCCATGTCTGCAAATTGAGTTTATTATCATTTTAAATTGATATCTTCAACACATCTATACATTTACTAATACACTTTTCTTAACGCCTAGACTGATTTACTTATTAAAAAAGGAGTTTCGAGATGATCCACTGGTGTAAAAATTTATGATTTTAATTTTAAAACAGTTTAAAAGGATAAAATGACCGTAATCTACACGATAACAAATTTTTAAATAAAAATTAAATCATGATTTTTAAAATTAAGCCTTGTTTTATTCGTGTCAGAATATTTTGAAAATCAAAGTGGGTTTCTTCTATTAAGAAAGGATATGTATCATAGTCCGAAGACCTCGCAACATCCAGATTCCTAACGTTCCATTCCAAATTGTCATCCCAACCAAATCCTAGAGGTCAATCCCTATCCACTCGGACCCACCCTAAAGACCTTCCCAGGAGGCTTAAGAGACTTTGGCCCCGTGACCAGCTACCCTAGCAGCGGTTTAAAACAGTGAAAATATAAATGTTAGCATATATTAGGAAGTGCCAATAATGATTGGTTCCTTCCATATACTATTCACTGAATGTACGCAAGACGATCACAATTAATTATTGTACTATATAAATTGTACAGATTTTAAATAAACATTTATTAAAAAAAAAAAAAAAAAAAAAAATCATAGTCCGAAGGCCATTCAAATAAATTCATTCTGTTCAAATTTCTGTTCTTATTATGTCGATTAATATAATTTTCGAAATGGAAGTACCTACAAAAATAAACATGAATTCTACAAACCACTGTCATTTAATTTTAACTAAACCGTATCAACATTAGTTATTAAAGTTTAAACAATAAGTACTTTTAGTACAAAAAATTATGTGGGTTTCAATTAAGGGATACTACTACCTCGTATCTCTTTTTACCGTTTTTTTAAGGTTTAAATGCTTCCTCAACGAAACAATAATATTATCCATGAGGGTTCATGTGGCAAAAACGTTTTATCCACTTTTCTTCCTCCATAGGCAGGACGCCAGCTTATGAGGTTGACCTCAAGACGCAAACCGGAATTGCCGACTGGATGATTTTACGTTTCATGTCTCATAGATCAATAGCGGTGCTTGAAGTTTGTGTTTTTGTGTGTGTGTGTGTGTGTACACGTAAAGCCAAGACCCCGTAGACACTAAAAACTGCCATATATAAATATATATATATATTCTAAACGTGATGTAGTCTTTATAGGTAAATCGTAAAATACACTTAAATAAAAAATCATAAAATGGTTGCACGGTAATTCCGGTAAGCGTACTTCATTTGCGATAGATACGGAAATGAATACATTTTCTTCAGAATCAATAAAACATCTGCTTAAATAAAATATCTGATCTATCCAACATCAAACGTGAATAAGAGGCCTAAAGTTAAATGTTATCAGAAATGTTTCGTATCTTACCGGTTACTATCCAAAAGCAGGTTAGAGCCGATTTGAGGACGCGTTTAATCAATTCTTTGCTTAAAACGCCAATTACTACTAGTGAAAATGAAATACCTCACAAGTACGAAGGATGGTGCGACACCGAGTTAGTAAATTATGTAAATATTCCATAAGCTAAAAAGGGTTAAGTAAATCAGAAATAAGAGAAGTACGTGTTGACTGAAGGAAGGACTCTTGAGAGCCAAAAGAACGTCTCTGATTAAGAGCAAACATGTGTTCAAAAGGAAATGTTTCAGCTCTACCCGCACAAATCCTTCTCTTTCTCGAAGGATACGACCGTTTGCAAAATGAAATCCATTTGTCAACGTAATTTTCAGAAACATTGACTAAAAACATCAATGCATTATGCAGATATGCGTAATGCACATTCCTTACTATGCTTTACTCTCCTCTTTTTAGCGCGTTTCCTTCCTTCCTCCATACGGAGAAAATCCACTTGGAATGAAATCATTTTTGAGTTGTTACAAGTAACTACATCCGGTTTTGCATCAACCCTATCCTGGCTAGAAGAGTGTTTTGACCAATAGATAACCCGTCCGAAAATTCTTAATTAATTAAAATGAACGATGAAATTTAAATAAATAAATATTGAAACGATTGATTCAGTATATTACATTATTCCAGACGTTCGACATTCTTCCAAACTTTGATATTTAAGTTTTAGTTACGTCCGGAGTTAAAGAAGTATTAGAAACGAAAATAATAGTTTATTATCAGAGGAACAGTTTTGGGTCGTATATTTTCTTAAATATCTCGAAAACGGTCGGAAAACCGTGGTCAGTGGAAGGTAACCATTCAAAGACTCACCTCAATTTTCGATGGGGGGGGGGACCTCAGTCAGACAATTACGTGTTGGTTTCGTTGCTTTAAACGGTTCTTATTTTTTTTGTCCTCCGTTTTTAATGCTTGTTGTTTTGCGATATATTTTAGCAGTAAAATGAATAAACTGAATGTTTAATTTCAACGATATCAGTGCTGATAAAAGTTCAGTTAATTGTTAGGTTAGATGAAAAATAAAATTTTATTTCATGTTCAATTGTAAAACTTTTTTACGCGTAATTTAATGAACAAGGGAAGCAAAAAAACAAAAATCTGGCCAGACAAAGTTGTTTTAAATTTTCTTAGCTTTCATTTAAAAAAAGTGCATAGAAATCACTTAAGATTTAGAGGCTATAGCCTTTTAGCACTTTCCTCCGAAGGAAAGTAGCTATTGAGGTTGGACTCATGACGGAATTTTTGAAAAATTTCTTCAAATCTTTATCGATCCTACCTAGTAGACACCGAAAATGACCCCCGTTAAAATTTATATATATCTATATATATATATATGCATATATATATATATATATATATATATATATATATATATATATATATATATATATCTGTTAACACGATAGCGGCCAGAGTTTTTGTCTTTTCGTCACGAAACTTGGTATATAGCATTCAATTAGCAAACGATTGAACGAGTTCGTTAACCACCAAAATCGGTCCACCGGAAAGGGGGGTTTACCCCGAACCCAAATACCAATTTGACCATTTCAGCCGTAATATTTGTTATATTTCAACAAAACTTGGTATTCGTAGTGGTAATATAGAGAGAAAAGTGAGATATAAAAATGAACTAAATCGGTTCATGAGGAGGAGGGGTTTACTCCGGACCGACAATACCAATTCGCCACTACCAGCCGTGATTTTAGGTATATTTCGACGAAACTCGATATTCAGAGTGGTAATCTACAGGTAAATATGTGTTGTAAAAATAAACTAAATCGGTTCATTAGAAGGGGGGGTTTACTCCGGACCAAAATTACTAATATACTCATACTGGTCGTAATTTCTGCTGTATTGTAACGAAACGCGGTCTACGTCGTGGGTAACTCATGAGAAAGAAGTGTTGTAAAAATGAGCTGAATCGGTCAATCGGAAAGGGGGGTTTACTTTGTAATATATTTCAATTGGAAAGCCAGCCAGATATAGGTTCACAAAGGCGCCGCAAGGAACGCTAGAGGGACTGTATCCGGTTCCTGTGTTAGATCAAAATACGATAATACGAGGTTTTTTGTATTTATTACGTAGTGTAGTGTGTAAACATAACTCTGGAAGCAAATTAATAATTTATCAGTTACTCATTACAAAATTAAAAGAGAACTATTCATGTTTTTATTTTATTTATGTAGGATATTTTAAGCAAATTGTTCTGGAAAGCAGTCTACACTACCCAAATTCTGAGGAAAGTGCTTAGTTATGCAGCTCCTGCGTGACGGACTTTTTTGAAACACGAAGTGTCGTTTGGCCCCACTGTGTTACGTCCGTATTAATTCTAAGCTTTCCAGATCGCGTAATCACGTCGACGACATTCCTACACGTTCTCCTTCCAATAGGAAACACAGAAAAAGACTCATTATTTGAAACTAGAAACTCGTTTATCTATATTTTTCTTTTATAAAAGTAATTATGTATTTTTTTCATTGGTGCTGTCTCGCACCCAATTATAACTTCCTATCTACACCTTAAATGTCAAGAAATTATTTCAATCAAGCCTAATGGAAGCTGCGAATCTTTTGAATGTTGGAGAATGATTTATTGATTCGCGATATCGATACGACATTTTAGGGGGGAGGGGGCGTAGGTAAGTTTTAAATCCATTTAAGGAGCTGTCAAATCTATTCGCCCCTTTCCAACTCCTCGGCGCTCACTAAATTGAAAGTATCACCTCCTCGAATTAAACTTCAAGCCTCACCTAAAATGTCCAGTTAAAATTTACTTCAATTTTCAAGATATAGTTTCGAAGAATTATTAATATAAATAGTTACATAAGATTTCAACAATTTTCCATGCGCGGCCAGAATTTAAATAATTAGAAATTAAAATTACTCACATTCGGCAATTTATTTAATAAAACCATTGGACATATTTTGGGAACAGCCAATAGGAACGAGCGCTCAGCCGAGCTTCCCCGACTTCGACCGAGGCGCCCCGACCTTGGCCTATGACTAGGGGCGTTCCTGCTGGCCGGAGGACATTCGGATCCGGCGCTTCCTCCAGGACACTTCAGCTCTCTCAAGACCAGACTCCAGCCAGCCATGCACTCAGGACCAAGCAACCGGCGTTCCAGCAACCATCCAGCCATGCACTCAGGATCAAGGACCTAGCTACCTGCTCGAGCTCTCTCTCTGGACAAAGTACGAAGCCGCCGTCTCGATGTACCCAGTGGTCAAGCCAGTCTCCAGTCATTACACTCCCGACTCCTACTTCCCCCAACTCTAATCAATACCTGGTTTATTCATTTACTTCCTTACCCCTCTCACTCCTACTTCGAGGAACGGCTACGGCTCAGTACCGAACACCTTCTCCCCGACTCAGTGGAACAGCTAACGCCTAGTACCTAGTCGGTATCCCCCAGGTTCAAGGAAGCGCCCTTAACCGGGACACAGTACTTACCGGGCTACCTTCTCCCGACACATCCTTCCAACCCTTCCTAGCCTACCTTTAGTAGCGACACCCATCCGCTACAACCTCCTCGAATTAAACTTCAAGCCTCGCCTAAAATGTCCAGTTAATATTTACTTCAATTTTCAAGATATAGTTTCGAAGAATTATTAATATAAATAGTTACATAAAATTTCAACAATTTTCCATGCGCGGCCAGAATTTAAATAATTAGAAATTAAAATGACTCACATTCGGCAATTTATTTAATAAAACCATTGGACATATTTTGGTGGGGCCTAAACATAAATGCAGTCTAAAATGGTACGTACAAAGGCCACGTTCTAAAATATATCATATATGCCACTATATGAATCTCGTGGTACATGCATGTATGTGTATATATGCTATATTTTGTGTATATATGTATGTATATATTATATATATATATATATATATATATATATATATATATATATGTATAATGTTTGTATATATATGTATATATCTTATTTAAGTATAAATGTAAATTGTATCAACGTCAACATAGTGTAAATGAACTGTATATATTGTATAATCTGTATTAGGGCTCATAGCCATAGTTGCGGAGCCCATATAATGAAATAAATAAATAAACGCAATTATCCATCCATTCAAGTGTACATATAATAATTTATGGTGTGTGCAGTAACGTCTTAAACAAAAAAATAATGTGATCGTCTGCTACACTAAAAATTTATTGATAATATAGTCAGTAACAGATTATATTATATCATTCAATTTAAAACAATAGAAATTGTATAATTTATTGATAATATAGTCAGTAACAGATTATATTATATCATTCAATTTAAAACAATAGAAATTGTATAATTTATTGATAATATAGTCAGTAACAGATTATATTATATCATTCAATTTAAAACAATAGAAATTGTATAATTTATTGATAATATAGTCAGTAACAGATTATATTATATCATTCAATATAAAACAATAGAATTGTATAATTTGCCTAAATTTAATTTTATATTTCTTGATTTTTACCTTCATTCTTCTAATGTCATTTATCCTCGACGATTCAGGTATTTTTTCCAATCTTCCAACTTCCATTTTTCTGTCTTCTCTCTTCCAGTTTTTAGGTATAGTACACAGACTGGTTATATTATGCCACAATAATTTACACTTATTATAGAATATTGCTAAAAAGACAGTCGTCTATAAAAAAAAAAAAGAATGTTACTACACTTAAAGATGTTCAGCATCAACAAAATTGCTTGCCATGAACTATAAATAATTTATTAAAAATTTATTTGGCAGATATTTCATTGAAAAAAATAAATCGTGAGCAGGGTTTCAGAGTGGGTTTCGAAACGGAGGGTTATACGTATTTTAAATGTTTAATTTTTATGAAGTATTAAAACTTATTAGGAAAAAATATTCATATTCCGTGATAATTTGAATTGTATACACTTGAATATAAACCTTTAATAGGTTAATTTATTAAATCATGTGAAATTATAATAATTGTTATATTAAAATAAGAAGTGACAATAATATTGTCAGACACTTGAATGGAATGTAATGTTTGAAGGTCTTGTGAATATGACCGTGGACATAACTGACGATTCGCCTGACATTCTGCCGGCTTCCTCGGTATTTCGTCTTCTCCCTTAGTCTCTTCGAAGAAACTCCGAAGAAGCCGGCATGATGTTGGTCGAAACTTGAATTATTATCATATTTACAAGGTCATATCCAGAAGATCTTGAGAATTAATGTAACATGAACCGTGGAAATAAACTTGAAAAAAAAAACTTAGAGATTTAATTTACAAAAAAAAAATGTAATTACTCTTAATTTGTCAAATGAGTTTTTAGTAATTATGAATTAAATAATATTGTGTTATTTCATGGATTATTTACACAAATAAATTGAAAAATGAATTAATATTTCCAATTTTTATATTTGTCGCACTATTAAAAATTGAGTTTTGGTTATTAGCCCCGAAACTAACATTCTTTTAGTCCCACGTCTGCATAAAGTACATGTACATACATGTTTCTGTTTTATTTCCATGCAACAATATTGACTCAATTCAATTTATACAATAGACTATATATTAGGTGGGCTCTGCTTATACTCTTCACACTTAAATGCACTTTTTAGGTGGGCTCTGCTTATACTCTTCACACCTAAATGCTCTTTTTAGGTGGGCTTTGCTTATACTCTTCACGCCTAAATGCACTTTTTAGGTGGGCTCTGCTTATACTCTTCACACTTAAATGCACTTTTTAGGTGGGCTCTGCTTATACTCTTCACACCTAAATGCTCTTTTTAGGTGGGCTCTGCTTATACTCTTCACACCTAAATGCACTTTTTAGGTGGGCTCTGCTTATACTCTTCACACCTAAATGCTCTTTTTTTTTAGTAGATATTTATTATAAGTTTATTAATTGTTTCATGATGTTCGCAAATAGATCGATAATATTCAATTCACAATTTTTATTTAGTGTACAATAATACGTAATGCGCAATTGGAATTTAATGTTCGATAATAATTAATGCAAAATTAGTATTCAACGTGCGATAATATTTATTGCGGGATAGGGACCGCTTCGTGGTTGCAAGGGAGCGTGTCCAATTTTCAGGAGATGCGGGCTCGATTACCGCTTATAGCAGGTTGAGCTTTGATATCTTTGACTCCCTGTCGGCTTTGGAAGGGTAGCAACCTACAGAGTAAGGGTTAAAAAAATATCAATTTTAAAATAAGTGTAACTTATGAACATGATGCCCAATGAAATCAAAATCTTACATCCCAGCCTCGATGATATCATAAACAATATATGTTGCAAATTATAACAGAATCGTTTGAGTAGATCTTAAAAAATTGTTTAAAAAATTCTTCAAAGTATGCAAGTTACAAAAAATAATCCCGTAAACACAAAAAAGCGTCTCACCGAAGACTCCCAAGTTTCATTTACTCAGCTGAGTAGGCAGTATTTTGTTTCTATGTTTATTCTTCAGGAACTCTTTTTATGACCGAAGTTAACTGGTTTTTTAATAAGGATTCAGTGACCAAAAATCCTTTGCTAAAGAAATCAATGAAAGTAGGAGTTTTTTCCTAGTGACCACTGCATTTAAAATCTACGTGAGAAAATGTTCCTACTTTTGAGAAAAACATTTGAATCTAAATGTGACGATTTTTCGTTATCCGTGCAGGAGCATCATGATCCTTTAGAGGTTTCGATTAAAATAATTACTTTATGATTGCAAACGAATTATTGTGTATGTTTCGGGCCGAACCTTCTTCTTCGATACGATACCAACATGTCATCAGCCATTCTTAGGGGCTTCAAGAACCAATTAAGAAATGAAAAAAATACAGGAAAATATTTTATCCAACTGTAGGGTAATGACTATACATACAAAATCCTTCAACAAGTTCAGACAATTATTAATTAAAGGGGCACTTCTAGTTAGGAGTGGGGAAAATTTGAGAGGAAATCTAGGGGCGCTACATCTAATTAAGCGTATTATTCCCTGAGTACTTAAATATAATTTGGAAAAGAGACCATCATCCAGGTGTAGCATAAGAGAGGTAAAACCCCCAAATACAGAATATTTCAATGTCAAGTGAGCTAGTACAAATTCCTATGCTGAAAACCTCATCACCATCTGAGGGGAAAGGATCGCTAAGCTATTTATATTTTAGTATATCATAATCTAGGGGCGCTACATCTAATTAAGCGTATTATTCCCTGAGTACATAAATATAATTTGGAAATGAGACCATCATCCAGGTGTAGCATAAGAGAGGTAAAACCCCCAAATACAGAATATTTCAATGTCAAGTGTGCCAGTACAAATTCCTATGCTGAAAACCTCATTACCATCTGAGGGGAAAGGATCACTAAGCTAATTATATTTTAGTATATCATAATTACTGCGATAATTGAAGATAAGATGAGCACGGATAGCACGTGATTAATATACATTGAATATATTTGATAATATGAATTGTTCTCGATATTTTAATGTGGATTGTATTTATTTTACCCTGCTCACGTTTGATTTAATCTGCTCTTTTTTACAACTTATTTATGAATAATAAGTGTCCCTTTACATGCAAATTATAAGAAGAAAACTGAGAATGCTTATAAGTTTATTTTCAGGGAGCAGAAGATATTCTTCTGAATTGATCCCACTAGAAAAAAAAGAAGAATAATATACATTAATAAAATTAAAATAACAAAAAGTTTGACTAATATCTTACTTTTTTTAAGTAAATTATATTATTTATATCTTAATGCAATCCTAAACATCAATCCAGTGGACTCGAAACATGTCAATTCAAGACCGACACTGAGTTTATTCCTAACTCAAGTGTAGAGTCAACGATAGTGTCAAAAACAAGATAATGTAAATTTGATGTACAAATGAAAAAGGTTTTAGTGGAAAGACACGCAAGCTTTTAGGCTTCCAGGTGCAGTTTTTATAGGTTCTCTAGTGTAGCGAAACAAATGAAATAATTTTGTAGGCAATATTTGTAACCGCTTTCGATATAAGTGGAAAAAATAGTTTTGTAACTGATTTTCGGTTTGAGTATTTAGAATAGTATGATGTTAAAACTTTGGTTACTTTTGGACTTGGGGAAAAATTAGAAAACAAGATTTTACTAACAGACATGAAAAGTTTTGGAATATTCGTATATTTTCCTTATGTCTCGAAAAAGTTTAGCAAATCGTGGTAAGTGGAAGGTAACTATTTTAATTTTAGAGAACCGGTGACAACAAAAATATTATTAAAAAAATAAATTAATATTTACCAAGCTTCCAGTCATTACCTTATCATTACTGTGGTATTACTAGAGGTACGACAACATTTTTTTCTAACATTGTTTTTCCTAAAACTGCCTACTACAGATGTTTTAAGTGTTTTTTTTTTAAACGAAAGTGATCCGCTAAAGGTCTCAGTTGAATAGCCCAGATCCATCTCTGTTATTTTTAATGTGTATATTTCCTGCGACTATTTCACACGAATATGTTTCCTGCGAACATACACACGAATAGTTCTTGTGCCCGAACTAGTGTGACAGGACTCCCTCACTATTCAAACTTTATCAATCTGTTGCAGTTTCCAGACGGCAGCTGTTTGGTATTCCATCCTAATAATCTCTGAATGTTAGGCAATGGAAGCAAAACATTGATATTTTTAGCAAAAAATGCTGGCAATTTTGACTAAATAATATGTTATATTTTTTCCGACGGTTCGGCTTCAAAAGTGAGCCTTCATCAGGGCTGTAAAATAGTACGGACACAGTTAATGCAAAGCAGCAATAAAATGAAAAAGTTATACATGTAGAGGAGGGAGGGAGGGAGGCAGGAAGGGAGGGTGGAAGGGTGGGAGGGAGCGAGGAAAGGATGGAGGGAGGGAGGGAGGAGGGAGGGTGGGAGGGAGGAGGGAGGGAGGGAGGGAGAGTGAGTGAGAGAGAGAGAGAGAGAGAGAGAGAGAGAGTGAGAGAGTGAGAGAGATCTAGCTTCTCGTCGCTCAGGTCGACCAACAGAGCTTGACGACCAACTCCTGCAGGCTACTGTAGAAGAAAATCCTGTTGTAACAGTCGAAGAGCTAGCAGAAAAACTTGTATCGACACATTCTACAGCTCACCGGCATAAAACGACATTACTTATATATATCTTCTATATATATATATATATATAAAAATCACGTGTCTGTCTATTTGTCCGTTTGTCTGCTTGTTCCTTATACAAATCTACAAAGTTTGACCGATTTTACCAAACTTGGCACACAGGTCTTGATACGGGAAATCTCCTAGGCTTGGTCAAAATAGAAAATTTTCAAAATTTGGTCAAAAGGTCAAAAGTTTTGTTGAAGAAAAATTGACTACACTGAACCATTCAGATTCTGACGGTCATTTTGAATAATGTCTCAAATTTATTTGTTGATGTTCTTGATAATTAGAATAACTCAAAATCATTGGTGACTTTACATCATTATATAATCATGTAATGCAGTTTATTTCAATTTTATAACAGTCACTAGCTAACAAAGGAGCACTGCCCTTTCTTTGATAAGGGCTATCTACTCGCAGGCCTCTGCCGGCTGTTTTTTGAATTGCTGCGGTGCTGGCCTTTGTTGGCTGTTTCACGAAGTACTTGACAGACATAAACAAATTCACACCGTTTGACCGATTTTGACGTAACTAGGTAGATCTTGATACGGGGAGTCATAGGCAGAAAGTAGGTGTAGCATGGCACGCCGGGGAACAGGTAGTATATATATATATGTGTGTGTGTCAACTAGCTGCGCCCGCGACTTTGTCCGCGTGGATAGTGAACCGATTTACTTTATTTTTACAATATATTTTTCTATTAATATGTCCACATCAAATTCCGAGTTTCGTTGCAATACAACAATAATTGCGACCGGTATGGGCTATAACTACCGGGGTCTGAAGTAAACCCCCCTTCCAGAAGAACCAATTTTACATGATTGTTTACATTGGCATAACTTTTTTATTTATGAACCGATCGACATGAAACAAAAACTAAAAGTTAAGTGAAGCTTGCTGCAATATATTAGTGAAAACCGCAACTGCACCGGAAAAGCCGTTTCTGAGATTTGCACGCACAGACAAACAGATAAACAGACAATAATTCTAAAAATCATTGTTTTGCGTACTATTGCGTTGATAAAGGCCCCTAATAGTATTTTCCCCCATATATCTTCCATGTACAGACAGCGATCCGTTAGAATTTTATTATGTGTATAGATGAGTGTGTTTAGACTAGTGAGTATACCGCGCTTCTTCTACACAACATTTTAAAAAATCATATTCCTCGAAATATGATCTCATTAAATTTATTCAATATTAATGTTTCCTTTTCATAAGAAAATAAAATAATAGTTTTTTTTTTCCTAAATTATGTGTTCTTATTCAAAAAATGTATTAGTAAACATATGAGAAAAGAGTCGATAAATATAAATCTTAGAACAAACATACAAAAACACGCACATTCACACATATATATGTATTTCATGATACATAATCATTTTTACAAGGTGTTATAATTTATTGTGAGCAAGTGCTAGGCAAGCCACAAAAGGTTTAAAAACGCTGCCAAATGGTTTTACGACCATCTGCCGAATCCTTGCGTACTTGGAAAAGTTTGAGCCACGGAAACTGTTTCCCCCCTCCCCCCAAAGATTGATGAGCAACTGAAGGAGTCAAATAGTCGTTATCTAAATTGACATTGATTATGTAACTTAGAGAACTTTGAAAAAAATAATAATTTTTTATTTTGAAGATATGAGATCTAATCTATCATTCATTAATTGAGAATTTAATTTCAGGTTCTCTAGGAAAAGTAATTTAGGAAGGTTTAGTCAATTGAATTCTGTAGATTGTGATATTTAATATCAATAAAATCACTCAACCAAGATTCTCCCAATTTTTTTTTTTTTTTTTTTTTTAATTTTCAAAAAATTAAAGAAAGGTAACATAACAATAGCACCTGAATCTATAAATACAAGAGCTTTTTTTTAGAATAGAATAGAATTTATTTGATAAAGATTTACAAACTTGTACAAATTATATATATATATATATATATATATATATATATATATATATATATATGTGTATGTATAAAAACTTTGTTATACCCCATTAGTCCAGTTTATCGTAACTGTACAATGACTGATTATAAAAACAATAACTAATACTTTATTACATTCCAAATAATTTATGTATGCAGTTTCAAGAAAACCATAAGAAAAAGGAAAAAAAAACCAGAAAAAAAACGTGATAAATAGAAAAAAACAATTACTTGAACTGGTCAACAATTATTCTTAGTCACAGGACTTGATTGGCGAGTAGACCATTATCGCTTAAGGAATTCAGTGAATTGCAGGCTGACATTATAACGAGTAGATCTTGTTAAGTTTCTCTGTGTTATCGATTCGAAGTATGTCTTGTACTTTATGTACATCACTTGGAGCAGAAAGAAATACTTGTAAATATTTTTGTCTGTCTTCTATTAGCTTTTTACAGTAAAGAAGGAAGTGGAACAGGCTGTTAAAAATTAATCGCTTAAAGAAATTTCAGGTTTCCTGGGATTTAAAGTAGAAACTTTTTTTTTTCGTACAGAGCTTAATTAATTCGGGAGTTGAAACTTTAAACTAACTTACTGATCTTAGTGTTTTTATAAATAGGAGAGTTAATACGAATGAAAATTTTCTACTTTTACCCATTAGAGCCGGAGTTTGTATTTTTTTTTTCAAAAATTTAAACGTTTTTGGTTCATTGTGAACACCTCTCGGTTATACAGTATTCACGAGTAAACAAAGCAACTATAAGTAAAGATGGAATGGTTGGGATTCGGCTAAAGAAACCGCAATATGATTTTTGTTTAAAAAAATCTATATTTTGGACGTTTCGGCTACTCATTGGTAGCCTTCGTCAGCTAAAATGACAAGAAATACAGAAATTAAAAAAAAAAAAAAAAATTATAATTGAGATAAGTAACAGAACTATAAATACACTTAACTTATTATAAAATAACAATTAGGTCTACAATTCTTAGAATGATTAGAGTGAAAATCAAAAGAAACATAACAAAAGAAGAAAAAGGGCTATTATATTGAAGTTTATATAAGTATATAGGTATATAGGTGCTAATAGTAACATAAATTAATTATAACAAACAAATAAGATACTACATACCTATGGAAATGCCTGGAGGCAGAGGAATGAAAAAAACGTCCAAAATATAGATTTTTTTAAACAAAAATCATATTGAGGTTTCTCTAGCCGAATCCCAACCATTCCATCTTTACTTATCACCTCGACGGCTAACTATTTAACCATCACGAGGAAAGCAGCTATAGTGTTACCATGTGGTAACGCACGGGGCTAGTGGGTTAAAGGAATAAGAAAGAAGGCCTTTGGTGCAGGCCTCACACGGAGCTGATTTCGTACTTATATTTGCCCTTTTACTCATTATTGAGCTAAAGGAACAAGTGAGCTAAGGCATTAGTGGGGGGAAGCCGGAGCAGGTTATACACCTCGTAATATTTAGAGGCGAACTAATAGAATAACACGAAAAAGCCAATAGGTAGCACTAGAATTTAGTTTTGTAAGAAAACATACCGGCTTTGTCAGCCCGGGCCAGTGCGGGATCTGTGGTGAATGGGTTGACTAGATTATTTTCTTGATAGATAAATATTGATTCCGAAAATAAGCGTTTCAGAAGGATTCAAAAGAGAGGATGGACAGATGGTCAAAATCGGCGCTATTTCCGTCTGTGATGTCATCTATAGGTGCATTTGTTTTCTTGTATATTGGCTGTTTTATAGGGGTTTTGAACTGTCCAATGAAGGTGATCTTTCAGTTAGGATTTGATGCAAAGAATCACATAAACTATAAAGTATCAAAAACTATATAATAGTTATATATGTTGAAGATAGTGAACTAGGAGTAATAAGCACAGTTCCTTGGAGCTGCAGCCGGAGATATCGGTCAAGCAATGACCAATTGATTGGGGTATAGAGCATCTACCTAGTTAGGCTTTGATTACTAATTAGAAACCTACATATACAACACCTTCAATATCATACTCTACCCATCCAAATAGGACAACAAATGAGAAAAAGAAATGTCTGCAAGTTGATTTCCATACAAAAAACTCCGAGTTAAAAATCAGATGAAAATTATTTTATGATTGAATTATCTTATTTAAGAGCTTCCCACCTTTGGCCATGAGCCTTAATACAGCTCATGAAATCAATTTTTCATTTACTTAGTTTTCCTTAGATGATAACATAGTCTCTATTTGAATTTAACAGTAAAATAAATAGATCAAAAAATTGTAATATGTAATGTAATATACGTAATAAATGTATCAAGTGAATCCTGCTGTAGCGGATGCTTATAAATTATTAAACATGTCTCCAGCAAACTTTTGATGTGCCTTCGATAAGTTGAATCCTTAATTGGTAATACTACCTTGTAACTTTTTTTTACAATTTTTTTATTGGCTAAAATTCTTCCTTCACTAATCAAAAATGATATCAGGAGTATTTATGTGAAGAAAAGATTTTTAAATGGGCAAAAAAATGCGATTTTCCGAGTGAAGTCCCGATGCCAAGTGAACGCACTACGCAGGGAGGAAACACGCTAAAACAGAACGTAAAACGGGAGGATCTATGTTCAAATTCTAGATTGGTGAATTAATTGTCCAAAAAAATTACTATTTGGAAAATAATTAACTTTAATTTACTCCTCGTCAAGTTTCTGCCCATTATTTTCTTCTGAGAAGCGCCACTTGGATGAGCGCCTGTCGGAGTGTAATTGTGGGTAAGCATTTGTGGGTGGATGGAGAAAGGAGTGAATTGCCTCGCTGTGGAGGAGAGATAGGTCCTCGGCTCTTTTCTCCTCGGCGCCAATCACAGAGAGCCGCCAAATACAAAGAAAAAGAAAAGAAGATAACGAAAAAAAAGTAGAAGGAATCATTATCAGTAAAATAATGAGAAACGGGCTATTTTTGCAGTCCCATTGATTCTCTATTTCCCCACTTTCGGACATTTACTTTCATTCGCAGACATATCTATTAAAGGAAAAGTGTTTCTTCATATTTTCAGGTTAATTTTTATCTTAGACAATATATTTCCAAATATGTTTTTTTTTGTAAGACGTTGTACATTCTCAACTCATAGATCGACAATAGTTTAAGTTATGGTTTACTGAAAGGCGACGGTTTTCGGCGATCTGTCCTAATTCTTTTTTTTTTTTTTTTTTTTTTTTTTTACGGTTCTTCGACGTCTAGGCCATTAGCGTCGACATCCAGGGTGCAGCGAGGAATTTTACCAACGAGCCTTGGGATGAGAAAATTCCTGCCGCCGCACAGTGTAACGTCCAATGGACAAAACCTAAATTTTTGTTTTCTTATATTTAATTTTTAATCCTCTAGCTAAGTTTAGAAACTATTCAAGGAATTAAAATCGTATAAAACTAATAAATATTAGTTTTATTTTGATCAACAAACACATTAGCAGTATTATAAACAAGGCAAAGTCTTTAAAACCTGTTTCATACCAACAATCAGTTTGAGCCTCTCTCGTTGAAGATAGGACAGTGTTTTTATTTAGTCATCCGAAGGAAATTACGTCAAAACTTTTCTTTTTAATTTGATATAATTGATTATGGGTAATTACTCCCTTATTATTTATCCTGAATTATTGTTCATTGATCTTTGAATTTTTTTTTAAGTACGAAACTTTGATAGACTATAGCAAAAAAACTTCATCTGAACACATCCCAAGTTTTTTAGAGCTTAAAGTTTACCTCTAGTTTAATGTACTGAGGGCAATTTAGTTTGCCCAAATTTGCCGATTCCAACGATTTTTATTTTTAGATCCATTATCATTTTTTCTTCCAAATTTGAAAAAAAAAATGTGGATAAATCCAAAAAGACGGTATTAATCCTTAGGCAAATGATTCAATTTAATCTGCAGGATGCTCCTAAAGAAATATTAAGCAATACTAAAAAAAAACTGCCAGTTTAGTCCTTTATTATATGTAAAAAATGTGGGAACATCCCCACGACGAGAATCCAAAAACGATTCAGACTCGGCATTAAAAAAATATTTAATAATTTCATAGAAAATGGTAAAATATTATTATTCTATGGCAATATTACTATAAGTATAATTTACTACTATACTATTACTACATTTTTTGTTACAGTTATAACATATTTTATAATATTGTTACTAATATTATTACCTGCTATATTATTTCTATTAATATTACAATTAATATTATTATAGCCGTATAGTATGCATTATTATACTATTGTTACATTGTTTTGAGTTGATTTCAGTTAATAAAAATGCTTATTTGAAAATAACTAGTGGTTAATGATTTTTGTCCATAATCTTCACTACTTCGTTACACTGTGCGCCGGTGAGAACCCACCATCTCCCGCTTATGAATCCAAGGCGCTAGCCACTAGGCCACGGGAGACACCATCTGTCCTAATTGTTAATACAACTAAATATTTATAAAATGAGTGATACTTAATTCTGAAAAACCCCAAAAATTATCATGTCTGTTAATAAATTTATTTTTCTAATACTTTTCTGACTCCAAACTTAAACAACATTTAAATTTCTTAGTTTGAATGAATTTCGATCCTGTGGAACAATTTTCTAAATACCACACCGTAAATTAACTAGGACAACTAGTTGTATTCATTTTTCTGAAAAACGGCTACAGATATTGTCTTAAAGCGGTATCAGGCGTTTTTCTATGTTAGAAAACGTCTAATATGTCTTACTCAAGCCTATTGACACCAAAAAGAAGATCTACCATTTTTTTACGCAAATTTTGCTCCAAAAAATATCCCCGTGTTCAAATCATGGGTAAAATGTTTTACCAAAGAAAAATAAAAAAATGAGAAGAATTTCGCGTGACCCGCACAACCAGAGATGGGAATCATTTTATTTATAAATAAAAATACGAATTTATTCGTACTTCATATATTTGTGAATACGGATATAAATGAATTCGTATTCATAAGTGTGAATACGAATTTATTTTTATTCACATATATTAAATATAAAAATACAAATAAAATTTTATTCGCAAATTTTCCTGCGAATACAAATAAATTCACAGAAAAAATTGTAAATAATCACAAAAAATGTGAATATTTACAAAAAAATCAAGTGATTACAAAAAAAAATCACATTAAAATATACGAGAACAAATTTATTCACACTGTAATTTGTGAATAAAAATGTATTCACAATAAAATTCGCAAATAAATTATGAATTTATTCGTATTAAGATGATATTTCGGAAATTATTGATTTTTTTTAACTGAATCTAGGCGCTGACAACCTAGACGTTAAGCACCTTAAAAAAAATCACCTTCAATAACTTCCGTAATATCATCTTAACTCGAATAAATTCATAATTTATTTGCGAATTTTATTGTGAATAAATTTTTATTCACAAATTACAATGTGAATAAATTTGTATTCGTATATTTTAATGTGATTTTTTTTTGTAATCACTTGATTTTTTTGTAAATATTCACATTTTTTGTGATTATTTACAATTTTTTCTGTGAATTTATTTGTATTCGCAGGAAAATTTGCGAATAAAATGTTATTTGTATTTTTATATTTAATATATGTGAATAAAAATAAATCCGTATTCACACTTATGAATACAAATTTATTTATATTCGTATTTACAAATATATAAAGTACGAATAAATTCGTATTTTTATTTATAAATAAAATTATGCCCATCTCTGCGCACAACTCCCTTGAATTCGATTCAGTGGTCGAGCGGTTAATGCGCACGAAGTTTTTGACTTGGGCCTAATAATACATTGAAAAGCGTTTGAGGTTTTCATAGGGCTGAGGATGAAGTCTGAAAGGGACCGGGGGTGTTTTGAGTATATTCCTGACAGCTAATGAGGGGAAACCATCACAGTCGAGAATGAACTTAGAAAGGTGAGCAATCTAGGAGACAAAGCCTTCCAGATCCATTGTGTTAGTACAATAGCTTTTTTTTTCTCGTTCAACTTGAAATGCGGTTTTGGATTAGTTTCTCGCCTCCATTAAACTTTTTGATTCTCCGAGTATTTCCTGATACAACATTCATCCAGTGAATGCGCCGTTCGTGTTTCAACATCCATATACCTGAGGCATTTATTGGACCAATTGAAAAAATTTGGAGAGCCTACCAAGAATTGTTGTGATGTTTTCATTGGAAGGTACGAGCATAATTGACAACTTTTATTAACTGCCGAATTTACATAAACCCTACGATAGCGAAGTTGGTGATTTAAAGCTCCCATGTTTTTATTTTCATTATATGTCTGTCAATAAAGTTTTGAAAATTAGGGAAAAATCTATTGTCAGAAATACGAGTACATACACCAATAATACAACAGTATGTATTTATTTTTTTTATTAATGTTTAACAGGGATAACCCTCATATTATGAGGAAGGACTTATATAAATTGGTTTAGTTTAGAATAAAGATTTTTGTTAGGAAATCCTTTTCATATGCCGAATTGAGGTATTTTTCCAAAATACCTTGATATATTTCTCACATTTCTGACCTTTCGAAACTAAAAATTGAATTGTATAAATTGTACAACTTTTATTACAGGTTTTTGTTTTGTGAATTTATTGTGCAATAATTAGTCAATATTCAAAAATATTGTTAGAAATTTTTTAAATGACTTTTATAAATTTATCAGATGTATATGATGTCATCCAACTTAATATTATAATTATAACAGAATATTAAAATACTTACTGATATTTACTGAAGTGAATAATTTTGTTACATAGAAAATTTATTTATAAAGGTAAAATATCAACTAAAATCACTTTAGGTATCCAAAATGACAGGAAAAAAAACCAATTAATTAAGTAATAAAGGATAATAATCAACGAGAAAATGAATTAATAAAAGAAATTAGAAAATCCGAACGTTCGAAGGAAACAAAACCAACATTTTCGTTGCAGCACAACTTCCTTCGACAGCTCCAACGAAAATTTAATAAGGACTGCATTTGTAGTAAATATAATAAGAACTCGAATGTTTTCCTTCTACTTACCACAATACCACACATGTTTTCGAGAAATGTAAAAATATCAATGTAAGAAAACCGACGGTGTCTGTTGAACCAAACTTCTCATGACTTAGTTTGGAGGGTTTTTGATTGTCAACATTGTTTAAATCAATCCGTCATCTTCAGAATAATTGTAACAAATATTCCAGAAAATGTTCTTTGCCAATAAAAAATATACCCGAATTTCGACCCAAAAAGAAACGTTTTTCAGTAAGCGACATTTGCTGGTTGACGAAATTAAATTATATTTTTGTAAATTGATCAGAAGCTAATATTTTTTCATCTGAGTAAAGTTACCAACGGTCATCAAATCAAAACTGATACTCCGGTAAAACACATAATCTCGGGAAGGTGAGGAAGTTGACAGGGAAATGTGCTTACTCTTCAATAGAGCAAGGGTAAACATAAATTACTTGAATCTACAATCTGCTTGCAACTCCAAGCAATACCTGTTCCAATCACTGTTTGAGGTCCTGCTTAGTGCACCAAATTAATTGTGACCCTTAAGCCCCGCCTTCTCGGGGCAATAATACGAAAGCGTGGCCATGGAATTCGTGGAATAGCCTCACGTGAACGAGGTGGCATGAGTTTGCTTCTGACTTCATCGGGTGTCAGGCAAATTGACGAACGGTGTTAAACGTGTTTGAATTTCAAGCTTGGTCACGAATCTCACCAGTCGCATCTGGGATCTCAATGCACAAGTGCTTGTTTTTTAAAATTAAAAGTTAGAAATTTCAGAGTCATCGGCTCGCGTAATTAAACTCCAAGATGGCGAAACTTTGAAATTTTTAAAATTATATGCAAATGAGTTGATTTTATACGATCCATCTTGCTAAGAATATAAAAACCGGGACTTACGGTTGGCAGCCGTGAAAAGGATTTGCGAAGCGATGAAAATTCCAGGATTTGGACCAAATCATGTCAACCCCAATTTATGAATTTACGAAGTTCATATTTCCAAAAGCTTCAATCATATAATAAATATAATGTTATTATATCACAGCTCCAAATCTAATAAATTTGATGCCCCCAAATTCGTCCTTTTTTGGATTCATTCTCTCACCCAGAAGCGCTATTTCTTCCGTCTTGTAATATTTACTTGACATTCCATTAACTTATTGGCCGTTAGGACAGACATGCGATCTCACGCTTCCTCCCCGCTTGGATTTTCTTGATGCAAGAGCCACGAAAGCGAGATTAAAAGCGTGCACCCTTTCGTGCCCCTTGAAACCCTAGCTTAATGAAGGGGGTAATTCAAAGATGCAATCAAATTATATACATATATATGTATGTATATATATACAGGATGTTCAGAATTCGATGCCCGCCCACAATTTTTCTAGAGTTTTTACAATTTCGAAACCAAACTAGAAATAAAGTTTATTTTCAGTTTATAGTTGGCTCTCTAACGTTCTCCAGCTACCATAACTTTGGAATTTCCTGTAGAATTCCAAACTTTTTATGACGGATTCTTGTAGAAAAGCAAATTCTAAAACGAGTTTATATCGGTGAATTTTTCGATTTGACGCATTATTTAGTCGTAATGTGCCAAAAATCCATCTCAATGTTCCAGGCTAATATCCCTGTAACTGTTTGAGATAAATTAGTGAAGCGTTTTTCTGTAGTTCGGGCTTTAAAAATCCTACAAAAGTATGAATATCCCGTATTTTTATAAACAATACCTAAGCACATGCGCGGAAAAAAATCGAAAAAAGAGCCTGAGGCTTCATAATGAAGTATGTCAATTTGCAGGCCATATTTTAGCATTTTTTTTCTGCTGAATACAGTAGTGAAATCCGTTTTCCAATGCCGTCCAATTCATTATGAAGCCTCTTGTTTTCAATGTTTTGCGCTTACGTATTTTTTTTTTGTTTTTTTTTTACGGCGCTTCGTCACCTAGGCCATTAGCGCCGACATCCAGGGTGCAGCGAGGAATGTTCTGAAGAAAGTTTTGATTAGGCGATGTCAATCGGAGAAATAAGTGCTTAAAACTTTAAAGTAATTGATTTCGCTTATTCGAACTATTCTTTTGGTCTGTTTTTATTCCTTTTTATTTTATAATTGCTTATAGTTGGATAATGTATTTGAAAATAAAACAGGTTAAGGAAAATAAGAAAAACAATTTAATGTTGGAAATATGGATTTCCAAGATATAGCTTTTCAACTGCCTAGCGGGGGTCTTTCCAGAGTTGGCCGACCCATCCAGGTAACATCATAAATCAAGACCTTTCAAGAAATGTGGAACCAAAATAATATCCTTATCTTCGTGGACGGCGGAAGGTCAACAAATAAAATCTTCAACACTCAGTATCACCAACTTTATTTCATCCCTTTATTATGTCGTTTTCCTTTAAAGACTTAAAAATATTAAAATTGTCACTAAGTGATAAAAAGTTTAATATTTCTTCTGGAATAATAGAATCCGTTAAATTAACCACCCATTCATTATTAAAAATATGTTCTAAATTTAGGTTATTTTGTTTATTTCCTGAAATTTGGAAGGACTTTTGAATTTTGTTTTTATAAATTTCCTTATTATAATTTTGAATTCTTTCAGAATACAATTTTAAACATGTTTCTAAAATTAAAGTCATTTTTGGATCGCTAATTTGCCCTAGTAGAAGGTTTTTACAATCTATTTCTTTCCTACTTAATTTACAACGCAGCTGGTAATTACGACCTATTTCTAAATTTAGTAATTTATATTGGAAAGACAAAATTGCATTAAAATATTGTTTGTACTTACAAAAGGATTTTTCAAAAATGTTGAACAATCTTCTTGTTTTGTTTAAAATAAATTTCGGAAAGATATGATTCTTCTTGCAGTCTTGCAGATAATGTATTCTTTCAGTCACGACATTCTTCTCTTTGATAATTCGCGTCAGTCCGAAGCACTTCTTCCTTGCTTCTTCGTTGATGTTGATATCCAGGATCTCCCAGTAGTTCCTTTCATCCCTCCATGAATGTGCCTTGGAGTTCTTCATAATTATTCTTCAACTGACCCTTTTCTAAATATTCTTATCTTCGTGGACGGCGGAAGGTCAACAAATAAAATCTTCAACACTCAGTATCACCAACTTTATTTCATCCCAAGTTGAAGAATAATTCAAAATAATAACTGTTTCTACTCTAATCACTCCAAATGAGACTAGGGATAAGAACGGAACCGTGCTAAGATGATGCAGTTCCTGCGAGTCGGACTGTTTTTTTCCTCTTGTTTATTCAATTACGTTTAAAGATGTTTAATTCGCGAAGTTTTACAATAGAACATAAAATAACACTTCATTTAACACGCCAATTCCTAAGGCTGGCCTGGTCGTTAAAACAAAACGAAACCAAATACAATTAATAACAGTGATAATATTGCAGCATCAGTGGGAATAACATACGTTAATTAAATAAATTGAATATACCACTGAGGCGGCAAGCTTTCTCCTAACATCACCAATGATTCTAACAAAAAAAATATTATTTTTAAAAGATAGCCTATTATTGGTTTTATGAGAATGTCCAATGTGGTCAGGTACCAATCAGATTGGTCTAGTGCTAATAAATATTATTTCAATTAATCTCATTGTTGAATTAAGATAAATGTAATAATAATAATCTATTAATTAATAAATAATTTACAAAAAACAAATAAAAAAACTTACCCTAAAGTTAAGACAAGACTAAAATTGTCTTAGTTAATAATAATATATATAATTATTTGTCTTTGTTGTATTTTTTATAATTTGTAAGTTTTAAGATTATAAATAGTCTTAGTTTTAATTATAATTGCCTTAGTTTAAAACAAAATTATAATAATTTCTTATGACCAATTAGCATATAAAGTAGAATATTATAATTTAACACAGGAAAAAAAAACATCACTACACATAGCCCAAAGAAAACTAGAATCCCCCAAACTCATAGACGTCTAATCAAAATAAGTAAATAAAGGATTAACAACTAAAGTTTCGAATTAGACCCTAACCTTTTTTAACCGATTAGTAGTTGAGCGCCAACCCCGTATCCTAACCTCTTTTCTGAAGGAACTTTGTTATCTTAGCGTTCAACGAGAGTTGAACCCTAAGCAGTAACGGAACAACAGAGTAGTTTGAATTAAGAAATATTTCTTCCTATGTCTAATGTAATAGTAATAACGTAATAATGTACATATAAATAGTACCAACTATGCAAGTCTCAATAGAGTAGACTGTGTAGAAACAAGACTCAAATGGAATTTCGGCACTGAATTACCTATGAGGTTATTAGCGCACATTTACGTCATTACATGATAACAGAACCTCCCTTTGATGAAGGTAATGTTTGACACAATAGCAAACATCTCACAACCACAAACTCCAGGATGCTCCCTTCAGCCATGGTCTACTCAAATCTCCTCCCTCTCAACATTATTCTCTTTGCATTGATTGCACCCTGTATACATATATATATATATATATATATATATATATATATATATATATATAAATATATATATATGTGTGTGTATATATATATATAAAAATATATATATATATATATATATATATATATATATATATATATATATATTCTGAAATGTGTAATTTTCTACTTGGCACTTCGGGATTGCGTTATAAGGTCAATCTCATATGCGGGTTTCCTCCCTATGGAAGGAAGGAGGAATCGCACTAAAACTAGAAGTGATGAAATTCTTAGAGTATTTTTTTTCCAGTTTTCTCATGGGAAAATACATAGGAAACGATCGCAAAATCTCATGCAGACCTTTTTTCGCAGACCTGTATGCTATTTTCGCAGACCTGTATGCTATTTTCGCAGACCTGTATGCTATTTCCGCAGACCTGTATGCTATTTTCGCAGACCTGTATGCTATTTCCGCAGACCTGTATGCTATTTTCGAGAGTGCATTAAAGTAAAATTGTTAACATTGAAATGAATACATGTATCGTTGAATGTATAAATTGAGGCACTCGAAAGTTTGATGACTACTTCACTCCCATTGAGGAGAGTCCTATATTTGGCTGGAGTGGAAATTGATGATCAATCAACCCATTGGCCAGTGATAACAATGTTATTCAGCCATCAACCACTCATTTCCCTCTCCATTGATGTGCATTCCATCTCTAATTCCTCATTCCGACTCTACACATCATCTTCATATCCCTTTCTTCAATTAATATTAGCTTATTTATCAATAGATAACGGGGAACGTAAGTCCGAAACGGTGGAACTTCGTAATCATATTATAAGATAGTGACCTTCAAGATAGCGTAATAAAAGATTAGAGAAGAAAGTAAGTTTTTTTATAAAATTGACCTTCTGCCACAGACGAATATATTGTAAAAACAGGGTCACTATCTTATAATATGGAATACTCCATGGCAAATCTGCGGAGTGACGAAAGAAACTATCTTGAGATTATTGCAATGAATGTTGACACCGGCGCAATGAAAAAGTGCATCGAGCTACAGCAGTGAAAAAAAGAGCGTAATAAAAGAGTAGAGAAGAAAGTAAGTGTTTTTATAAAATTGACCTTCTGCCACAGACGAATATATTCGTAATCATAGTACCTCAACAGGAAACTGATAGTATCCTGGGGAAATCACTGCATCCAGTTTCTCTACGTTTGCTCAAGGAAAACCGCTAATACCAATACGTCTATCATTTTCCTACATTTACTAAAATACTCATTTTACTGTTAAAAGAACTTTAAAATAATAAAAACAATTAAAAAGTGAGTTAAACTGAGACAAATACCCGTTCAAACGAACAAAATTAACACTTTGGAAGTTTTTAGTACTTATTTTCCGGACCTCAATATTCCCCTAATACAGAATCTTATCCCCATCCGATTTGCAAAATTTCATCGCAAATTATCCCTAACCCTAATCCTGCTGTCCAGTCATTCTCCAACCCCAACCATCTCTATTCCCCAGCAGGACGGTTTATAAGGATGTGGCCCCGCGATCTGCTTTAAGCAATACAAGGGAGTGATAACGGAGGTTATCTTCTCCCCACAAGCCCCTAGAGTGTCTGTAGTTCTCTCGTCCCTTTTCCAGCTCCAGTATTTCGTACTGCTGCTGGTTGAGGAGTGGAGTACGGCTGTCCCTAGTCATCTCGCTTACCCGAGGAGACAAGGGGGCAGCTGGTGCAGACGCTCGTTATTTTTAACTGTCATGTAAACACATTACAAAATGTGACTATTTTACAGAAATGTAATATCAATTAAAAAATATTTCTCCGATTGACATTGCCCTATCGAAAATAAAACCTTTTTTATATAAAATTTAGTAAGCTTCTAAATGGTCACCTTACACTTACCAAGATTTTCGAACCATTTTCGAAATGTGTAAGAAAATATATGAAGATCCCAAAACTTTTCATGTCTTTTCATCATTTTTCATATTTTACGGTATTCTAGGTAGCTTGACTCTTTAAAAGAACGGCCCTTGGAGATCGATTCAAAAAATCTATATATCGTGTTAAAACGATCGATCCAGATCGCCCACCTTTTGCCTAACTGCCCAATATCTTATTAGAGGTACAAATTCAATTACTCCGCCTAGCCATTGGGAGTTTATTGCCTCATAGAACTGTACAACAAGCTTGATAATGTTCTAAATATATGCAGATTACACGATTACTTGTTGCCAATAAAGCCAGAATTTATTTCTCTTAAAATAAATTGGGCTATCATTCATTGTTCTGGAAAGGCTACGGTTAGTTTTAAACCTGGGGTTGGCTGGGGAAAAAAAGCTGGCAAAAGAAGTTTGTGGAAAAATAAATTAAGATCATTTTTCTCAGCCCCCCCCCCTTGAAGAAGCCCCTCTTTCTTGCATCCACCGCTCCAAGCCAACGATTCAATTTACTCAAAACCTCAATTGCCATTATAAATTACTATAGTTGCCACTAACTATACTACTAAAGTTTCTAATGCTGCAATATGGTAACATATGTCAATATAGTATTTGCTATTAAAAAACCGCTAATTAGTACTGGGATCACATAGGAAAAAGTTAGCTATAAACATATAGGAGAGGGAGAGAGAGAGAGAAAGTGCCAAAGCGAAAAAAATCGATTTTTGAAAGCGATTATTTCGATTATCTATTTGTGATTCTTGCACTTTATAAGCAACAGGATCTAGGAACAGGATGATTCCTATTAATTTTTGCCCAACGTCAGAATATAGGAAGTTTGACCAAATTACACACTACCCTAAATGAGTGATATATAATTGTAAAACAGGGAGAAAAGAATTATCAATTTTTTCGTCTCCTCTACGATGGTCAATGAAGCCACACATAAGTCAAAATGGGCATAAAAAAAATTAGGCCTCTTTACAACGGTATAAGTTACGAATTTTAAATACGTATTGAAAACAACTATGATTACAAAAAAAAGCTCCGACTTCCTCCGAGATGTGGAAGATTACGTTTCAAGCTAGAAGTGTTAAGGTAAATTTTAGAACCAAAATCATCTGCCTTCATCTGCCTATCCGATCATAACACCGCAAATAATGTAAAGGATTAGAGTAGGCCTTTGTTTGTTGCACTATCTAGTTTACCCTATTGGCTCAGATAATACATGTCCGCAAGTCAAAACACTTTTAATTCGAGTTCAGTCAAGTGGCTAACGTTGTTTTGTCATGAGCTTTCATGAGTCAAAATTAAATGCTGCGATTTGTGTGAATGCTTGTGGGGTGGTACAAACTCTGACGTATTCCTTCAACAAAATCACCCTGAACTAATTAAAATATACACTCAAAATACTTGTTGCAACTTGTTTTGACGAGTACAACCTATTCCCAAAATTTCAAAAAAATCTAACGTCCCAATAAGCTCTCATTTCCTCATTAGTTCTTTAATTCTTTTAACAATATGTACAGCACACATGCCATTGTCAAACAAATATACATTCAACTCTACAGAGTACAAGAACAAAACATATCCATCACAATGATCTGGCTACCCGGACATACAAATATCACAGAAAGTACGACAGTCGACATTCAAGCAAAATTGGCTACAAGAAAACAGAATATTGACATAGAAAACGTAACTATACAAGACATAAAAAAAGAACTAGTTGATACTATACAAGAAACATGGCAAGAATACTGGACAAACATACAAAACAACAAACTCAGAGAAATCAAAAATACTATATACGAATGGAGCTCTAGTAGCCGAAGAAACAGACAAGAAGAGGTTATACTATGTAGACTACGCATAGGACACACTTTACTAACTCACTCTTATTTAATGACAAATAAAGAACAACCCATTTGCAGACAGTGTAACGTTCCAATGACAATAAAACACTTACTAACGGAATGCAGAATACTAGAACAACTAAAACTACCTTACAACTTACAGGAACTACTGACAGAGGGTAGCCCCTTCATCAACGATATATTTACATTTTTAAAACAACACAACCTACACACAAAAATTTGATTCCAGGAAAAAATTTAGATAATATTTCGAGGGTATAATAATAATCTGATTTCAATTAATTTTTTTTTTTTTTTTTTTAACCATTAATTAATGTTAGTAGTTTTAGTCATATGTATGTATATATAAGTCATATGTATGTAAATATAATATCTATATTGTAATAAGCAATACTGTAAATAATGTTAGCTCCTATTTCTTATTCTTAACACTTTTGTAATATTTAGTTCCATAAATTTCTACTTTTGTGTATTGTATATTTTGTTTTGTAATTTAAAAAGAGCAAGTCACCTTCGTTGCGAAGCTCTTAAAAAATAAATTAATAAATAAAAAAAAGTTCTTTAATTTCTCTCACAATTTTAATGAAAGCAATTGAACTTGATGTATTTTTTTGTTCTGAGTCAAATCAGACCGACCTTTAGGTATCTATGTTAATCCGTTCTCAAGATATTGGATTTTTCCACTTTTTGGCCATTCGGCCCTGCTGTGCAACGTGGGCAAGGGGCAATAATATTTTGTGTCATCAAAATCGAAGTCATTTTCTGCAATTTATGAATAGCAAATAAATCAATATTTTTCAAAACATTATAGCATAACGGCGGTAGTATATAGAATGTTAAAGTATCAACAAAAAAATCGTGCTTTGTCTAACGAATAGAAACCCCCTTTTTTCACGGGCGATAGTATGGAGGTGACAAGTTGAAAGAGAGTTACGAAGATGAGAATGTAGCGAGAGAAGCAGGAGCAGTAGGGAAGGACTGCCGCTTCCAGGTTGGAGCTTGCCGCTCTCCACTGACCCCACACATTTAATTTTTCTCGTCGCTCTCTGTTGTTTTTTTTTTTTTTTTTTTTTTTTTTTTTTGTGCATCTGCTGCCGAGGCCATTAGCACATCTCTGTTGTTTTGAAGCTTTTGATTAGTGAACATGGCATGGATGATAGTGAATGTGAACATGGCATGGATGATAGTGAATTTGAACATGGCATGGATGATAGTGAATGTGAACATGGCATGGATGATAGTGAATGTGAACATTTAATTTCGGAAGTGCTTATCGAATGACAGACACATTGATTTTAAAAATACTATCATAACCAAGAAACTATGAGAACAGGTTGCAAATGAATTAAACTTGTCAGGTAAGATGTCTTTTTTAATTAATAATTTAATTTAAAAAAGTTGACTGGACGGCGCACAGTTGTGCCAAAAGGGAAAAACCTCCAACACCGAAGGTGTTCAATCGCGTTTGAACTAACATCTTTTTATACCTAATTAGTTGTGGAATACTGCTGTAATATTGCTTTTCCATTTAAAAGGTATGATCACAAAAAACCTCTTCTTGTTGACCGTTTTCTCACTGAGAAAAAATCTCACAGTTTTTAGTGAAAAGTAAAACAATATTTTATACCACTTATTTTATTCCTGAAAAATTGATACTACCCAGAAAGTCTCATGAGTATATGTAGCTTTTAAAAGAATTTTCTTTTTTGACAAAATGTACCATGAACTTGTACATTTAGGTTGTGAAGATATCTTTAATGGAACTCAATTATCCGTAGTTTATTTGGTGTAGAAAAAAAATTCCTTAGCTATGCTCTCCGCATAGTTTTACCTAAAAGTACATGTTTTGAAGTTGCTTTCAATAAATTTCATCGACGTACTCGGCCGTATGTGTGCACAGCCTAATAAAATGAAGATGTCAATTAGCGATGTGATTATTTTAGGAGAAACGTCTTTACCATTATTTTTTCTGCAGAGAGTTGTTAAAAATTTTGTCTTAGCAAGTAACTAAACATAAACAGTGAGATCGTCAAATATCTCGTGAGAAACCGCTAAATTTAGTCATTATATGCTCAAATTTCAAGAATGAGGAATAAGTCGAGAACAGTTAGCCAAATTAAATTTGTTATTAATTTATTCGACTCAGCATTCAAAAATACATTTTCAATTATAGATATCTCTACCAATTGAGTAGAATATGACTTTTTTATATTGAATACTTGCTGTTTTTCAGGTTTTTCTTAGTATAAACTCCGTTTTTCTTTCAAAATAATTATTCTATCAATTTGGTAGTGGTCTCATTCGATTCAGCACAAACAAATACTCCAAAAATGACACCTAAATCAGAAAGATTCAAGCACCTAGAGGTTTTTTCCCGAAATCGGGCGTTTGGCACCACTGTTCGTCGCAATGACGTATAATGAAGGAAAATACCGCTCAGCCGCTCTACCGCTCACCGCTCTCTCGTTCTGCTCCTCGCCGCTCGTATCGTGCTCTTAGGGTTGACATCATGTGCAGGTCTCTGCTTCAGAGATTACGCTAAAAACTACACTACATCGACATATCTACATCTGGATAGATCTCCAAATTAGACGAAAGAAGTGAATGACTACGGAAGCTATCAGCTGATGGATATTGAAAATAAAAAATAATTTGCTCGAAGATGGTCAGAAGATGGGAATCTACTTGAAGGATGGATCATAGATGGAAATCTACTACCAACCACTCGCCATCTGTGTCACGTACTTCTTCCTTTTTTATTAGCCCTCCCACCAGCTCTCGTATCATTTTTATCCTTAGACTTTACCTTCCTCCACA
The DNA here is from genome assembly GCA_946811695.1 of Gonocerus acuteangulatus. Classification (NCBI taxonomy): domain Eukaryota; kingdom Metazoa; phylum Arthropoda; class Insecta; order Hemiptera; family Coreidae; genus Gonocerus; species Gonocerus acuteangulatus. Next base: position 111,230,255 of record OX328132.1, on the reverse strand, counting down.
ATCTATCCATATATGTATTAAATATAAAATTTCAAACATCATTTGAAATATTATATGGAAATTGAAAAACATTTTAGAATTGATTAAAAATAAAAACGTTTTCCTTTTTCCTGTACGGTATAAAATAAAATAGAACAGGAAATAAATTTAGCAAAAACAAAGAATAAAAAGGATCGATTTCTTCTAAAAATAAATTACTTTGATTTGTGAAGTAAATAAAGACCAGTGAATTGTTTCTTGTAACAAATTCTACTTTAATGTATTCTAATAAATTGGATTTTTTTGTTTTGTTTTTTTAACTATCCATGGTGTTGGATAGGACGTGGTTTATTAAATATTTAAATCCAATTTTTTCCCGTGACCACCAAACACCCGATTTTGGGAGAGAACCTCTAGGTACTTGAATCTTTATGATTTTGGTATCATTTTTAAGTTATTTTGTAGTGCCGAGTCGAATGAGACCACTACCAATTCGATAGAATTAATATTTTGGAATATAAACGGGTTTTATATTACGAAAACCGTGAAAACCAGTATGTATTCAATTGAAAAAAAGTCATATTTTACTCAATTGGTAGAGATATGTATCCTTCCAAATGTATTTTCGAGTGCTGAGTTGAATAAATTAACAAACAATGTAATTCTTTTAACTGTTCTCGACCTATTCCTCTTTATTAAAAATTTCGCCTATAATGAATAAATTTTGACATTTTTACACGAGACATTTGGTAAGATCTCATTATAAATGTTCAGTTACTTGATATCACAAACTGTTCTACAACTATCTGCAGAAAATAATAATGGTAAACTCGTCTTTGGTAAAATAATCACATCACTAATTGTCACCTTCATTATTTTATCAGGCTGTGCACACATACAGCCGAGTACGGCGATGAAATATATATGAAAGCAACTAAAAAACATGCACTTTTAGGTAAAACTAAGCGGAGAAGATAGCTAAGTACCACTTTTTCTCTACACCAAATAAACTGCGGATTACCAACTTCCTGCGTAGTACCAACTTTTCAGGAATAAAATAAGTGATATAAAATATTGTATTACTTTTCACTAAAAACTGTGAGATGTTTAATCGGTTAGAAAAGGGTCAACAAAAAGGTGTTTTGTGATCATACCTATAAATAAAATGGAAAAACAATATTATAAAAGTATTATACAACTAATTAGGTATAAAAAAAAAATGTTAGTTCAAACGCAAATGAACACCTTAGGTTTTGGAGGTTTTTTCCCTGTCGGCATCACTGTGCGTCGTACATCGGACAGACAGGTCGAAAACTAAAGACTGGATACGGACATAGACAGAACAAGCGTGACTCAAACTATGCCAACCACTTACACCAACATACAGAACAGCATGACAATATTACACAAAATTAGGACGAAGACTTGACATACCAAAAAACCTATAGACATACAAAAAAGGATACCTAAACAGAAAAATCATCAAGGAACAATTAAACACTAGTTCTGACGCGATATTTAGACCTCTCATACTACTTCAGTGACCTGACAAACGTAAAAGAAAAATCGAACTAACACAACAATGCTCCCCAAAAACGAAACGACAACGTACGTATTGTCATAATTTAAAACTATGATACATATTGTACAACATCAACTCGTAACCCACTTATCACGGACTACCTGCTCGACTCTAGAAATGCAAAGACCTACGGAGTGACAAACATGTACCTTCACAACCCTTTCTACATAGTACAGACAAACATACCTGGACGAACCTTACTGGCGGAAGCAACCTACTTAAAAACTTTATATATAATTTAGAATTTTAGGGCTTCGTTGGTTTACAATACCTGGAATACTGGGAAGAAAGAAAATACACACTTCCATACCTATATTAACTAGGACTTATCCTACAGCCTCAGCCCAGCCACTCAAGTAAGTGTTGAAAGAACCTTTTCAACCCAAAAGTATATTTTTAATGATTATAGGTATAATCTAAGGTCCACAAACTTAGGGTGGGTTTACACTTGATAGTTATTGCAGGATATTTATATCGGATAGAAATTGCGACTACTGAAAACCCACGTAAAATGTATGTCTGCAATAAATTGCTACCATGAGCAATTTGTTGCAGACATACATTTTACATGGGTTTTCAGTAGTCGCAATTTCTCTCCGATATAAATATCCTGCAATAACTAGCAATTGTAAACCCACCCTTACAGAATGTATTTTTATTGAAATTTAATTTATTTATTTAAATTTATTTATTGAAATTGAATTAATTCTTTAAAATGAGTGAAATCTTCTCTGTTTAAAAATGTATTTTTGTTTAGCTACTGAAATATATTTGTTGCTACGAAACAAACAATAAATATTCTTTCCTCTGATTTATTCCTTTTAACTTTTTCCTATTAAGTTTTTTAATAAAAATTACTTTTATTTTTTAAGTTGAAAAATAACAGTAAAAAAACTTTTACAAAGTTAAAAAAAAATAAAAGTTTAAAAAATACTTTTTTAAAATAAAAATTAACAGTTATTCTCAACCCTTGGATTGCAGGATTAGGGCACAATATTTCCGTTTAGGATAACCACAAGTTTCCTATTGTGGCGCCTAAAATCTTACTTTTCCTTGAGATTTCATTTTATATTTTTGCACGTGATTAAGTTTTCACGAAAGATCAAAACATAATATTAACTATCTCTATTCTACGCTTTCCAAATAACACAAGAGTTAAGAAAGAAAACAGCCTAAGATGGCGCAATTCTTGCGATTTTTTTTATATTATTGATTGAACCTCTCCCTTTTTATAAGATAAAAAAGATATTTCAAGTCATCAAAACCAAATATATTCTAAAGAGGAATATAAAAAAGGTCTATATGTTAAAATCTGAAAGGAAAGCAGAGTTAAGTTGGAGGCTCCCTGTTTTATTAGGCACTAGGCTTCCAAAGCCAATCATAAAGAAGGGTTCATCTTCGACCAAGTTGAAGGAGAATGCACTTAAAACTGAGGAGTCTTGAGTATAACTTTGGACTCTTCTATAAAACTTAGGAGTCTAGTATTAAAATCCCAACAGCTCCCATAAAAGAAATGAAGCATAAACGTCATCCTCAGAAAAACTTTACTTAGTTCTACCTCCTTAGTAGAAAATATAATAGATTAAAGTGAAAAATCGTGTTTTGATAGACTTTTTTATAGTATTTAATTATGATACTCGAGAGAAGTAGGTCTGTGAAAAAATAGAGAGTTCTTTGATAGCATCGACTATATTTTACCCATAAAAGAAACTATATTTTTCCACTAAATTAAAAATGATTTTTACAGTTGACTTATTAGCAAAATCAGCTTCAACGCGACATTACCTATATTTTGGTTGTTTTTTGGTAAGTTGTTTCTATTGTACTAATTTTATTTTCCAATTGCGGCAGCTAAAGTGTTAAGTAGAGTGGTGCTAGGGTGCGTTTATATCTGTTAGTTATTGCAGGATATTTATGTCAGACAGAAATTGTGACTAATGTAAACTATAAATAATTTATGTCTGAGATATATATTTCTATCGCGAGCAATCAGGGTGCGTTTATATCTGTTAGTTATTGCAGGATATTTATGTCAGACAGAAATTGTGACTAATGTAAACTATAAATAATTTATGTCTGAGATATATATTTCTATCGCGAGCTGTCAGGGTGCGTTTATATCTGTTAGTTATTGAAGGATATTTATGTCAGACAGAAATTGTGACTAATGTGAACTATAAATAATTTATGTCTGAGATATATATTTCTATCAGGAGCAATCAGGGTGCGTTTATACCTGTTAGTTATTGAAGGATATTTATGTCAGACAGAAATTGTGACTAATGTAAACTATAAATAATTTATGTCTGAGATATATATTTCTATCACGAGCAATCAGGGTGCGTTTACCTCTGACACTTCTCGCAGGAAATATACCTCAGGTGTCGGATATAATTATTTTGATAATTATTATATCCGACTCCTGAGATATATTTCCTGCGAGATGTGTCAGATTTAAACGCACCCTTAGGTATGAGATGTTTGACCAATACGAAACCCACAAAATATTTTTAAAAAAATAATAGTTTTACATGAAAGAATCTTGTTTTTTTAGACTCTATTTTCTCATAGTATTTAATCATAGGATTCTAAAAGAGATCTTATGAAAAAGGATGAGCTCTTTGAAAAGATAGCCTATATTTTCCCATAGACCTCGTCTGTTCTCAGCCTGCTTCATAAAAAGAAGATAGTTCTTGAGAACTGTCACCAGTTTCTTTTTTAGTTTTAGTATTTTCCGGTTCTACTTTCATGAAGTGACAAAATTAAAAATTAAAAAAAATAACCATTAAAAAATTATGTCGTAACCAAGAAATTAAAATAAGTAATTTACAAACTCCTGCCGTCGACTGGAAGTAGAAATTTACGACAAGGTACGAATTCGGATTCTTCCGAATTTGTATGAAAACGTGCATAATTAAAAGTATATGTATCAGCTGTCTTAAATTGTGTACTTTTCGTTTTACCAAAACCATACTAAAAATTCCGAGTTACAGGAACTGCGTCATCTTAGCGCGGTTTATTGGTATGCTTTGATCTGAAATCTCAAAGAGAATACAGATTTAGGGGGATCACAGTAGGAAACTGACACTGACCTCAGCTCTGAACTGTCGTCCTAGGAAAATGTTACTACCAATACGTTTCTCATTTTCTTACCTCGTTTTACTAAAATAATCATTTTACAGGTTTTTTTTTTTTTTTTTTTTTTTTTTTTTTTTTTTTTTTTTTTTTTACGGCGCATCGACAAATCGTGGCCATTAGCGCCGACGTCCAGGGTGCAGCCAGGAATTCTCTCAGCGAGCCCTGAGATGAGAAAATTTCTGGCGCCGGTGGGGATCGAACCCACCATCTCCCGCTTATGAATCTAGCGCGCTAGCCACTAGACCACGGGAGACCCCTCATTTTACAGTTAAATGCAATTTAAACAAAATACAGCCAATTAAAAAGTGAGACGGAAACAAAACCTGGATCAAAAGAACAAAACTAACTGCATTATCAATGAATGGTATATCTCAAGTATTAGTTGCATTATCTTCTTTTTTATTATTATTATTATAATGGCGTGTCAATCCATAAGGTCATTAACGCTATTCCTGTGAGTGGTACTTTTCATTATATTTCTATAATAAGTATTAATATGTATACATTCTGATTAAATTGCTGTTAACAATAGTTTTCTTTGCAGATATTAGTTCAAAAGTCAAAAGAGAAATGCTCAATTGCTTGTAAAGAAAAATATACTTAATATAAATAGTTAGCAATGGCTTTCTCTTTGTTCAAGTGCGACAATTTTCTGTGGCTCGCGGATCTCTCTTCGACTCCAGCCACTGGTCGGAGCAGAAGGGAGCTTGTGTAGGCCCTTTCAACGTCATCTGAGCGTCTTTCTGGCGTTAATCGAGGATGAAGTTGGGAGGCCTTGAGCACAGAACTTTCATATTGTATCATATATCATATTACCAGATGTATTTATATACAGGATGTAATAATCAATAAAGAAATATATATATTAAATTTTTTTTTTTTTTTATTTATTGATTATAGGTGCTTCTACTGCCAAGGTCATTAGCACCTATATATATTAAATATAAATAGATTTAAGCCCGAGTTACCGATCATCTATTCATCGAGTTTATATTTCGAATTAACTGAATGTAAATGAGAAAAATAAACAAAATGTAGGAATTAAAAGAATCCACGTGAAGTTTACACAAATAGATGTCGCTTGTAAGTACATATAAAGCCAATTAGCAATAAACGGCTAATTGACTCTCAGCGAGTTAGTACATACAAATTTCTATTTCACTGTTCAATAACTTTAAAGTAGTCTCCAACCTCTTTTTGAACAGTGTTTGACCTTTTTTATAACCAAGAATATAAATTGGTAAATAAATGCAGTGTATTTTTAATTATCTTTCTCTTTGTTTCCTTCCTCAGATTGATCATCACTTTCTAATTTAAATTTGTCAACTACTGGCTGCACATAGGCTAAAATACTCTCCTCAGAAAGAGGATCACATACAGAAAGACGACTGTCAAATTCCACGAATTAGACGAAGTCTATGTTTGCTAGTTCAGCCAGTTTCGAAGTTTTGCAGATTAGAAAAACAGTAAATTCGTCAATTGGAATGGGAGTTATAAAAGTGATGGCTTCTAATATTCTACTCATACAGACCGAAGTCCTTGAAGTCTCCTCCCAGGAAACATATTTTCACTTAGACTTAATGTTCTATGATTTTGGCCTGAAATCGACTTATTGAGGTCAAATTGACGTGAAATGACTCGTGACAATTGTTTCTGTTCCGCTTATTTATGGATTCAACTTATCGTAGTTCAGCACATCCAGAGTTGAATGTAAATAATTACTAACATTAATTACCATAAGTTTTGGATGCAATGCATATATAAAGAACATTGTACGCCTTAAATTATGTTCAATAGTTCAAGCATTCTTCCAAAGGAGCAACCTCAATAGCAGCGTTTTCCATGAGCTCGGTTAATAAATTTCCTGTTGTTTACCAATGAGGATATATATATATATTTTGTCAGTTCTAGAAGCATTCTAACATAATAATATTTAGGCTGAGAGCGAAGGACATGGAATTTCCTTTAATATCCTGGACACCATATCTAAAAGTTCGCCCACATCTAGAATTACATTCCGCTTGGCGGGAATATCATAAAGGGCGTTTGAGAAGTTGAATACAATTCTTTTTTTTACAATAAAAGCTCTCGTTTTCTAAGGGTGTTACTTCCAATATTATACTTTTTCACATATACTTGTACATAGCTACAGTTATTGATCTGATTCTTTAGGTTCCAACCGTAAAAAATTGTCGAAGTAGGATGTTTTCCATTCGCGTTTGTGTGTTAGTTTAGGAAAATAAAATACAGGCCTATGATCACTACGCCCCATATATATATATATATATATATATATATATATATATATATATATATATATATGTATATGGATATATATGTATGTGTGTATATGTATATGTATATTGGTGTTTGTATGTGTTATACCTTTATTGGATGTGGATGGTGAGATATGCCTCCTTTTTTTTTTTTTTTTTTTTTTTTTCTCAGAGGATGAAGTTAGAGAAGTTGACTGCCACTGGCTACAGTTTGGCATTTATTATTATATTTTGGATTTTATATTTTGGATTTTATATTTTGGAGTATTATTATATTATTTTTTTTATTTATTTATTTTATTGTTATTTATTGCTAGTGTAGTCGTCTTTTTATAAGTTATTTATTGTTAAAAAAGTGGTCATATTTAACTAATTTAAGGTCTCACAGCAAATAGGCTTGGGTCTTCAAGCCTTAACAACGAGGGTGAAGGAGAGGCCCAATTGTAAACTGACTTGTATTTGAATATGTATTATAGATTAATTGTATGAATGTGCTCTGTATCTCCTAATAAAGAAAAATAAATATATATATATATATATATATATATATATATATATATATATATATATATATATATATGTTCCCAACGTTTCCAAGCCAAAATCATTCCTAGTAAAAATAACTCTTAATTAGTCACCAAAATAAACATAAATAAAACCGATCAATATAGGCTCATCATAATAAAAAATAATATTAACAAGCATAAATTAAAATTAAAAACTCCAACGCATTAATTAATATTAAGTCCCGTAACTGGCCACAAGTGCCCTGAGGGGGAGATACTATAGTGGTCATACATCACACAAGGGAGATATTGTGGACAGTACTATGCTCCGTCCGCCTGATTTTCCCCTTGGCTGTTTCGACTGCTAGAGTCATTACCAGGTACCCATTCTTAAATTAAATAAAGGCTGGGTTGCCGAATTTCACCTACCACTGAGCTAACCTCGCCCCCTAATTAATATTAAATCAGTTCAAAAACAGCTCCTTAATCATGTTTTTAATGACCGCTTGGTGGTTGACAAAAAAAAAAAGAAAAAAAAAGTAGACTACGAATACTCTGAGTATGTTCAGGATTGTTTTCACATAACTAATTTCTCCTAGTAGCAAATAGACCCGACTTCCATTCCAGAATATGTTTTAAGTTTGTCACGAATGATTCGCCTTTATCAATTTTTTAATCTTGTTTCATTAGCCACTGGAATCAGATATAAGGCTTAGTATAGGATAGCTCTTTAAGAGTATTTTTATAAAAACAATTTTTCGCCACCAACATCACAAAATCTAGCCAAGAGGATGGAAGCTCAGTGAATTAGAAGTAACGGCCGGACTCTGAAACCACTTTTATAATACAGATGTTATTAAAAGATAACCTTTCACTCCTTAACCTTATTTCCAAGATGAAGAATACGATACGAACAAAATGTTTTAACTTCCGTCACGAGATAATGTTTAAAGAAAAATCTCTACTCTAGAATGCAAATGGACACCAGTCGTAATCAGGTTTATTCATTTTTCGTTCTTCCTTTAAAGGAAATTCAATGTTGATTCATCGTTGCCTTTTTAAATCTAAATGAGTTGGAGATAGTTAGCCGTTGAGGTGATGTGAAGTCAAGGGATGGTAGGGGATTCGGCTAGGAGAAAAAAACGTCAGATCTTCAGGCAGAAATCTATATTAAACGTTTCGGCTGCACTTTGGCACCATTCTTCAGCATTAAAAAATGCCTACGGGGAAGGGAGGAAGACCTAAAAGACATTTAGGTGACCATGGTTAAATGTTGAACATTTAAATTGCCAAAGTGCAGCCGAAACGTCCAATATAGATTTCTGCCTAAAGATATGACGTATTTTTCTCCTAGCCGAATCCCGACCATCCCTTAAATTTTTAAATCTGTTTTCAAACGATTCTGCTTTTCGTATTTTTCCGATATTATTTTGTTTGATGATCTCTACCAAATTTTCTATAAAATTTGTTCACTTCATTTGCTGAACACATTAATATTCTTATTTTTACTGTTTCGAGAAAAAAATTGTTATTATCGTTAATTTTTGATTTTTTAAAATTAATTTGCTTTTAATTTACACATTGCTTCTATTTGTTTTTTCTATTTGTTTGATTTCTAATTTTAGCAATTTTGTGTTGATCAGTATGTTGTGCAGCGAAAAACCCAACATAGTTAGGCATCTTAACTATGTTTTTTAAAATAAAGTTAATATGTTTTCTCTATTTTAATTGTCTTGTTACAATGTTTTTTATGTAATTTCTATAATTCATTTTTTATGACATCTTTTGATTTTCAAGTAAGTTTATTTTCTACCTGATTAATTTTAACCGGATGCTATGAGTATAATTGTACGGGGAAAATCGCATTAATTGCGGATTTCATTAACGCGGTTTGACTTCGGTGCGAAGCTTAAATAAATAAATGAAAAAAAAAAAGAAAGTAAAATGAAATTTTTAGATTTAGTCAATGAAAATGTATTCTTTTTATTATTATTTTTTTGTGAATTGGCTTTTTTATATGTCATTTTTAGAATCAATTTTTTGTAACATGTTTTGGTTATCAAGTATAATTATTATCTATTTAATTAATTGTAATTTAATGATAGCGCATAGTTATGACTATGTAAGGCATGGTAAATATCTCTTTATCAACCATCAAAACTGTATGTACCTAGCTTCATAGCTTGAACACCAGAGGGCACTTGTGTCACCCTTCCCGCCTTAATGCTTTACTCTTCACATAGGCAAGAGTGAAACATTTTCAGTTAAATTTTATTTTGATTTGTATCACTTTAGAAATACTAGTGCGATATTTGTATAATTGTAATGAGGAATTCGCCTTAAATTGTAATCAGGCGGTTTGCCTTCGGTACGAAGCTTTAATAAATAAATTAAAAATGAAAAAAAAAATGTAGAAAGACAAAAACAGGACAAAGGGAAAGAGAGGAGATCGAAAAGAAAAAAGAAAAGTAAAATTGAATTTTTAGAATCAGTTTTGATTTAGTCAATAAAAATATATTTTTTTAATCATATTTTTATTGTGAATTGACTTTTTTATATGTCATTCCTAGAATCAACTTTTGTAACATGATTTGGTTTTCAATTATAATTATTATCTATTTAATTAATTTGTCTAAAAAACAAAACTCAAGCTTCAGTTGTTTATATAAAAACCTTTCAATAGTTCCCGGTGTTCCTCAAAACTATTTACTACTAGACTTACCATTTTCCATTCTCAAAATTATTATCCAACTCAGAACATCCAGTAAATTTGCCATGAGATTCTCCTCAAAGTCCATCAAATACACCATCAACCCCAGACTCTTGTGTACTCTATGTAATAATACAGCTGAAGAAACCATATACCACATCCTACTCTACTCTCCTGTTTATGAACACACCCGACAAACACCTCACCATCAACCCCAGACTCTTGTGTACTCTATGTAATAATACAGCTGAACAAACCACATACCACATCCTAATCTACTGTCCTGCGTATGATAACATCCGACAAACACCACACCATCAACCCTAGACTCTTGTGTACTCTATGTAATAATACAGCTGAAGAAACCATATACCACACCCTACTCTACTGTCCTGCTTATGACAACACCCGACAAACACCACACCATCAACCCCAGACTCTTGTGTACTCTATATAATAATACAGCTGAAGAAACCATATACCACACCCTACTCTACTGTCCTGCTTATGACAACACCCGACAAACACCACACCATCAACCCCAGACTCTTGTGTACTCTATGTAATAATACAGCTGAACAAACCATATACCACATCCTAATCTACTGTCCTGCGTATGATAACATCCGACAAACACCACACCATCAACCCTAGACTCTTGTGTACTCTATGTAATAATACAGCTGAAGAAACCATATACCACACCCTACTCTACTGTCCTGCTTATGACAACACCCGACAAACACCACACCATCAACCCCAGACTCTTGTGTACTCTATGTAATAATACAGCCGAAGAAACCATATACCACATCCTACTCTACTGTCCTGCTTATGACAACACCCGACAAACACCACACCATCAACCCCAGACTCTTGTGTACTCTATGTAATAATACAGCTGAAGAAACCATATACCACACCCTACTCTACTGTCCTGCTTATGACAACACCCGACAAACACCACACCATCAACCCCAGACTCTTGTGTACTCTATGTAATAATACAGCTGAAGAAACCATATACCACACCCTACTCTACTGTCCTGCTTTTGACAACATCCGACAAACACCACACCATCAACCCCAGACTCTTGTGTACTCTATGTAATAATACAGCTGAAGAAACCATATACCACATCCTACTCTACTGAACTGCTTATGACAACACCCGACAAACACCACACCATCAACCCCAGACTCTTGTGTACTCTATGTAATAATACAGCTGAAGAAACCATATACCACACCCTACTCTACTGTCCTGCTTATGACAACATCCGACAAACACTACACCATCAACCCCAGATTCTTGTGTACTCTATTTAATAATACAGCTGAAGAAACCATATACCACACCCTACTCTACTGTCCTGCTTATGACAACATCCGACAAACACCACACCATCAACCCCAGACTCTTGTGTACTCTATGTAATAATACAGCTGAAGAAACCATATACCACATCCTACTCTACTGTCCTGCTTATGACAACATCCGACAAACACTACACCATCAACCCCAGATTCTTGTGTACTCTATGTAATAATACAGCTGAAGAAACCATATACCACACCCTACTCTACTGTCCTGCTTATGACAACATCCGACAAACACCACACCATCAACCCAAGACTCTTGTGTACTCTATGTAATAATACAGCTGAAGAAACCATATACCACATCCTACTCTACTGTCCTGCTTATGACAACACCCGACAAACACCACACCATCAACCCCAGACTCTTGTGTACTCTATGTAATAATACAGCTGAAGAAACCATATACCAACTCCTACTCTACTGTCCTGCTTATGATAACATCCGACAAACACCACACCATCAACCCTAGACTCTTGTGTACTCTATGTAATAATACAGCTGAAGAAACCATATACCACATCCTACTCTACTCTCCTGCTTATGACAACATCCGACAAACACCACACCATCAACCCCAGACTCTTGTGTACCGTATGTAATAATACAGCTGAAGAAACCATATACCACATCCTACTCTACTGTCCTGCTTCTGATAACATCCGACAAACACCACACCATCAACCCCAGACTCTTGTGTACTCTATGTAATAATACAGCTGAAGAAACCATATACCACACCCTACTCTACTGTCCTGCTTATGACAACACCCGACAAACACCACACCATCAACCATAGACTCTTGTGTACTCTATGTAATAATACAGCTGAAGAAACCATATACCACACCCTACTCTACTGTCCTGCTTATGACAACATCCGACAAACACCACACCATCAACCCTAGACTCTTGTGTACTCTATGTAATAATACAGCTGAAGAAACCATATACCACACCCTACTCTACTGTCCTGCTTATGACAACATCCGACAAACACCACACCATCAACCCAAGACTCTTGTGTACTCTATGTAATAATACAGCTGAAGAAACCATATACCACATCCTACTCTACTGTCCTGCTTATGACAACACCCGACAAACACCACACCATCAACCCCAGACTCTTGTGTACTCTATGTAATAAAACAGCTGAACAAACCATATACCAACTCCTACTCTACTGTCCTGCTTATGATAACATCCGACAAACACCACACCATCAACCCTAGACTCTTGTGTACTCTATGTAATAATACAGATGAAGAAACCATATACCACATCCTACTCTACTGTCCTGCTTACGATAACATCCGACAAACACCACACCATCAACCCTAGACTCTTGTGTACTCTATGTAATAATACAGCTGAAGAAACCATATACCACATCCTACTCTACTCTCCTGCTTATGACAACACCCGACAAACACCACACCATCAACCCCAGACTCTTGTGTACCGTATGTAATAATACAGCTGAAGAAACCATATACCACATCCTACTCTACTGTCCTGCTTATGACAACATCCGACAAACACCACACCATCAACCCCAGACTCTTGTGTACTCTATGTAATAATACAGCTGAAGAAACCATATACCACATCCTACTCTACTGTCCTGCTTATGACAACACCCGACAAACACCACACCATCAACCCCAGACTCTTGTGTACTCTATGTAATAATACAGCTGAAGAAACCATATACCACATCCTACTCTACTGTCCTGCTTATGACAACACCCGACAAACACCACACCATCAACCCCAGACTCTTGTGTACTCTATGTAATAATACAGCTGAAGAAACCATATACCACACCCTACTCTACTGTCCTGCTTATGACAACACCCGACAAACACCACACCATCAACCCCAGACTCTTGTGTACTCTATGTAATAATACAGCAGAAGAAACCATATACCACACCCTACTCTACTGTCCTGCTTATGACAACATCCGACAAACACCACACCATCAACCCAAGACTCTTGTGTACTCTATGTAATAATACAGCTGAAGAAACCATATACCACACCCTACTCTACTGTCCTGCTTATGACAACACCCGACAAACACCACACAATCAACCCCAGACTCTTGTGTACTCTATGTAATAATACAGCTGAAGAAACCATTTACCACACCCTACTCTACTGTCCTGCTTATGACAACACCCGACAAACACCACACCATCAACCCCAGACTCTTGTGTACTCTATGTAATAATACAGCTGAAGAAACCATATACCACATCCTACTCTACTGAACTGCTTATGACAACACCCGACAAACACCACACCATCAACCCCAGACTCTTGTGTACTCTATGTAATAATACAGCTGAAGAAACCATATACCACACCCTACTCTACTGTCCTGCTTATGACAACATCCGACAAACACTACACCATCAACCCCAGATTCTTGTGTACTCTATTTAATAATACAGCTGAAGAAACCATATACCACACCCTACTCTACTGTCCTGCTTATGACAACATCCGACAAACACCACACCATCAACCCCAGACTCTTGTGTACTCTATGTAATAATACAGCTGAAGAAACCATATACCACATCCTACTCTACTGTCCTGCTTATGACAACACCCGACAAACACCACACCATCAACCCCAGACTCTTGTGTACTCTATGTAATAATACAGCTGAAGAAACCATATACCACATCCTACTCTACTGTCCTGCTTATGACAACATCCGACAAACACTACACCATCAACCCCAGATTCTTGTGTACTCTATTTAATAATACAGCTGAAGAAACCATATACCACATCCTACTCTACTGTCCTGCTTATGATAACATCTGACAAACATTATTCCCAGCTACCATTCCACCCACTGAAGAGAATACATTTCTTGCCATTTTGAATAGTAATAACAGAGAAACGTTTGTCAGATTTACCAGCTTTTTTTTGAAGATATTAAAACTAAGGTCAGAAATACTGAATGATTAAACTGTAAATAAAAAACAATATACTAATAATGAAATATAATAAATAAAAGCCTATTACTATTAAATATTATTTAATTTAAGTAAGTGTTAATCATTAATATATATTTTATTTTTATTGCTTCATTTGTATTTTTTTTCACCAATATATGAATTAAAAAATTTACATAGTGTTATTGTTTTATATTACTGTTGTATTTTTAATTTTGTAACCTCACATATCAAAAACAAAAAATCAGTCCCGTAACAGGCCACGAGGGCCCTGAGGGGCAGATACAATAGAGGTATCTGATTCATGACCATACGGCACACTAGGGAGATAGTATGGTCAGTACTATGCTCCGGCCGCCTGATTTTTCCCTTGGCTGCTTCGACTGCTAGAGTCATTAGCACCCAACCAAGGTACCCATTATTTTTTTATTTTATTTTTTTTTTGTTTTAATTAAGGTGCCATAGTGACTGCTATAGCCAATGGCACCAGGTACCCATTATTAAATTAATTAAAGGCTGGGTTGGTCTAGGGACGGTCAGGGAGGCCGAATTCAACCCATGAACGAAGACACTAGAAGAAAAAATCCTTAGTGCTTGCTCGTAATTTAAACTCAGGCCTCCAGCTTATTAGTCCAGTGCTCTACCACTGAGCTAACCTCGCCCCCAACCTCACATATGAATTACTTAATATTACTAACGTAGCAACTAACGGAATTATATAAGTGCTATGAGTTGTAACTTAAAAGCTAATAAATTGAATTGAATTGAATATTTAATTAATTGTAATTGAATAATATTTGTATAATTGTACTGAGGAAATCGCCTTATTTTCGGATGGTCATAAATAAATGAAAAAAGTCCTGCCACGCTGGAGACACTGATCAAAAAAGTTACAAGGAATAGAGAATAAAATAAAACTAAATTATTCGAGGCAAAATAAAAAAAATAAATTGTTTCTAGTGAATAATAGTATTTTTTTTTTTTTTTTGCGTAACCAATATGTTAGACCCGAAAGTAAAAAAAGTCGCTAAAATGTTGTACAGGTAAAGTAGTTAAGTGAGTTTTAAGTTGAGCCCCAGAAGCCTAGTGAGGGGCGAAGAACCAAATAGAAGAGGCTTAAGAGAAAAATTCAATGATAAAATTAGAGCGAGAAGAGAGCTGGATAACCATTACAGCTAATGGAGAGAGAGACCTGTTGCCCGCGACCAGGATAAAATCATTAAATTCTTTCCCATTTACTCCCAATCGAATACACAACTACATCTACTTGTATCCTATCCACTTTCACACAGAAACTTTCTGGAGAGTTGTGTTCTACAAGGAAAACCTTGATGGCAGCTGACAAACTCGCATCGCTAGTAAACGCCAATGACGGATAGTTGGCAAAATCATTAAATTCTTTCGCATTTACTCCCAATCGAATACACAACTACATCTACTTGTATCCTATCCACTTTCACACAGATACTTTCTGGAGAGTTGTGTTCTACAAGGAAAACCTTGATGGCAGCTGACAAACTCGCATCGCTAGTAAACGCCAATGACGGATAGTTGGCAAAATCATTAAATTCTTTCGCATTTACTCCCAATCGAATACACAACTACATCTACTTGTATCCTATCCACTTTCACACAGATACTTTCTGGAGAGTTGTGTTCTACAAGGAAAACCTTGATGGCAGCTGACAAACTCGCATCGCTAGTAAACGCCAATGACGGATAGTTGGCAAAATCATTAAATTCTTTCCCATTTACTCCCAATCGAATACACGACTACATCTACTTGTATCCTATCCACTTTCACACAGAAACTTTCTAGAGAGTTGTGTTCTACAAGGAAAACCTTGATGGCAGCTGACAAACTCGCATCGCTAGTAAACGCCAATGACGGTAGTTGGCAAAATAATGCTTTCTGATTGAAATTTAATAAATCCTCTCCAGGCTCTTGACCAAAAATATATATAAATATACATATATATATATATATATATATATATATATATATATATATATATATACATATACACAGGGTGGCCACTAGAGAAATAACTACTAAACGGTTTGAGATATCAAACTTTTTCAAAGGGGCAAAGTTGTAGTTCTCGTCGAGATCTATAAAATGGAGACCTTGAAATGAGAAAATAACACTTCTAAGTGCTCAAATATTCCTTAAAAGGGAAGGGTTACCTCTTTACTCATATTTTGTATTATATTTTTAAAATGTGCTAACAAAACAAGGAATAACCGTGGAAACGAGGTTTCGATGCGTCAAGTAGTTCTCTTGTAAAGATACGTTATCATTTGCATGCATTCCTCATCTGAAATTACAAAAAAAGGCACTTGAATTTATTTAAATAGTATTTTTGTTAAGAAAGGGCTAATTCAGCATAGGAGAATGTGCGCAGCATTAAAAATTGCATTTATTGCAAAAAAAAAGAATAAATAATTCATTATTTGTGATCCAATTTTTATGTATTTTCTTTTTTAGTTTACGCTAATGGGAATCGTTTTGTTGAGTGCTGAACACATTCTCCTATGCTGAATTGCCCCTCCCTTAACAAAAATACTATTTAAATAAATTCAAGTGCCTTTTTTTGGAATTTCAGATATATATATATATATTAATCAGTTGAAAATCTTCATTTAATGAACAAATAATGATTGCTACCCGAGTCTATTGGGTTGCTGTACACACAGCCTCTAATCATTCTTTAGAAAATGTATTTAATTAATTTTAGGAATGTCCGTTAATTTATTTTAGTTAATGGAGGTAAAGGAAAAGAAATTTAGTAAGACTATATTTAAAGCCTTAGATTGATTTATCATTTTTCAACCTTTCCTCTTTATATGGTGTAATAAGGAAAGAATATTACTTGTGTTCATATCCCTCGAACGATCTTATTTTCTGACGAGATTTTTCGGATTATACTTATATTTCTGTGTTTATTTATTCTTGGGGCCAACGGCCATAGCCACGTTGAATGCACCGGTTCCCATAGATCACCGAAGTTAAGCAGCGTCTTCTTGGGGGTCGTATTCTTGGGGGTCTACCGTGGTCTTGTGGCTAGCGCCTTAGATTCTCAAGCAGGAGATGGTAGGTTCGATCCCCACCGGCGCACAGTGTAACGTCCAATGGACAAAACCCTGAATTTTTGTTTTCTTATATTTAATTGTTTATCCTCTAGCTAAGTTTAGAAACTATTCAAGGAATTAAAATCGTATAAAACTAATAAATATTAGCTTTATTTTGATCAACAAACACTTTAGCAGCATTATAAACAAGGCAAAGTCTTCAAAATCTGCTTCATACCAACAATAGTTTGAACCTCTCTCGTTGAAGATAGGACCGTGTTTTTATTAAGTCATCCGAAGGAAATTACGTCAAAACTATTCCTTTTTTATCTGATATAATTGATTAAGGGAAATTACTCCCTTATTATTTATCCTGAATTATTCTTCATTAATCTTTGACATTTTTCTTATGTACAAAATTTTGATAGCCCATAGCAAAAAACTTCATCTGCAAACATTCAAAGTTTTTTAGAGCTTAATGTTTACCTCAAGTATAATGTACTGACAGCAATTTAGTTTGCCGAAATTTGCCGATTCCAAAGATTTTCAATTTTAGATCCATCAATTTATTTTTTCTTCTAAATATGAAAAAATGTGGATAAATCCAAGAAAACAATATCAAACCTCGGGCAAATGATTCAATTTGACCTGCAGTATGCTCCTAAAGAAATATTAAGCAATATTAGAAAGACTGCCGGTTTAGTCTTATATTAAATGTAAAAAATGCGGGAACGTGTTCACCGCAGAGAAAAAACTCTTATATAAATCCTGGTTGAAACAGTATATCAACTTAAAAGAAATCGTTATTAATTTTTATCAAGAAAAATATATTCTCGTTCTGATGGCCCTTCAGGCTACCTTAGAGGCAGACATAAACAAGAGTTTATTACTCCATTATACGTTACAGTTATATTATATTTTATAATATTGTTATTAATAATATTATTACCTGCTATATTATTTCTATTAATATTACAAATATTACAATTAATATTATTATAGCCGTATAGTATGCATTATTATACTAATTTTACCTGGTTTTGATTTGATTTCAATTAATAAAAATGTTTATTTGAAAATAACTAATGGTTAATGATTTTTGTCCATAATCTCCACTACTTCTTTACACTGTGCGGCGGCAGGAATTTTCTCATCTCGTTGAGAAAACCCCGGATGTCGGCGCTAATGGCCTAGATGTCGATGCGCCGTTAAAAAAACAAATAAAACTATATTTAAAAATTAATTTATAAGTAAATTTATTGTTAGCTTCAAAATTCAAACAGATTAAAAAAAAGAAAAACATAAAAGCAATTCCGTAAAAAAATAATGTATAAAAGGAAAGTTGGACAAGGCTAATGAGTCCTTCAGAGAAATAACGATTTGCTTTACGACTTTTGTATTAAATCAGCTTCCAACAGAGCAGATTAATTCGGAATATAGAAGTCAAAAACTCACAGCTTTGTAGATATTTGAAGCTACAGCCTTTAGGTTCAAATTTAATATCCAGATAGACGGAAAAGTTTAATTGCGCAAGCGGGAACGTCTAAGGGATATTTCCCTTTCAATTCGGCTATTTGCAAAGCAGAATGAACTGTAAACAATACTCTGAGTACCTGGTTCAATCTGAAATATTTACATTTAACTTCATATTCCGATAAATTTAAAAAACATTTATTCACATAGAGAAATATAAACGACACTTCATATTTAAACATTCCGAAAAATAAGTTTATTGTGTGGTAAACAAAACATTAATAACCTCCTGTAATAAGGTTATAATGGCGAGATTTCCCCCTTTTCCTTCCAAGAACTATTTGAACTGGCTATAGTTTAAATCAGGGATAAAATAATAATTAATAATATTAATTTTTCCTAGTCCGGAAGAGCCCAAAAATGTTTAAGCCAAACATTTACCACATTAGGGTTTCTTGGGAAGCTGATTTTAAATCTGCTATTATTTTTTGTGTGAAGACGTGTATAGTGCTAGTTTACTTGAAGAGGTTAAAATATCTTTAAATTCACTTGACGGAATATAAATTATTGTTAAGTCATTGTATCTTTTATTCTACTCTCTAAAACTAATGAGTTTTTTTTTTTTTATTATTTTATTTGCTATACAGGAGTTCTCCTTAGCAAAGGAGTTGGCTTACATATTTATTTAGTTAGTCCTATTTTTAGTAATTTTAACTTTTATAACTGCTTAACTGTTATAGTATATATTTGTACTATTTTACTAATATGAACAAACTATAATGAGCAAATTAGTTGCAAAATAACAATATCTGTATATGAGAAATAAATAATATAACTAATATTACATAGATAAAATCCTTCCGCTTATGATTAAAATAAATATAGTCATAATATTATAACATAAATCAAATGTAAATAAACTGAAAAGTGAATTATTAAAAGAATAAAAAAAAAATAAATAAAAAAGCAAAGAATAAAAAATAAGATAAAAAATAATTAACTTTTATTCATTTAAAATAAATGATCGGCACTTTAGAACTTCCTTAATATATCTAGATATTCCTATGAGTTTATATTTATTATTGCTATTGAGTGCGTTGAGGAAATTAATTTCTGGATCATCATCAGTCAGGAAGGTAAGATGTTTTGCTCTTATCGGCTCATAAGCAGGGCAATGAAGAATTAAATGATGAATGTTCTCTAGAACATTTAAACTACAAATAGAACATTTCTTCTGCGGGTCTATTGTATATGTTAAATTGTTTATGTTGAATTTTATTGCCTAGTTACTGCAGGTTCTTAATTGGAAAATTGTTTTATATATGGAAAATGGTAGATTAATTGTGAGAAATTCCTGGGCAGTACCTGGTTTTATGGGTATACTATTGTAATAAGGGCTATAATTGGACTGATTTTTTTTATTTATATCCTGGTCTAACAACATTGCCTTGTAATCTTCTAAGATACCTGCCATATTTGCTTTAATTACGTGGGGGTCCTGGTTTAACCAAATATCATAATAGTTTAGGTTAATAAGTATTTCCTTAAGTTGTGTTACCCAGTTAAAACGCAATTTATTACTATGTGACTGATCTAATACATACAGCCTGTCATAGCACAATCTAGGTAATCTATTCCTATCCATAGTTAAAAAACTAATGAGTTATTGAAAGAATCATGACGTTATCATTATACAAACACGAGATAAAACCAAATTCAGAATTTTCAACCGATTTTATTTGACTTCTTAATTCCTTAAGCGGAATCACCAGAAAAAAAGTGGGCCCGATCAGTGATCCCTCCACTGTATACTCTCACTGTTAGTAACAAATTTCCAATAATTTTAAAATGCGTTAATTAATTGAATAACCTATTGGTATATTAGAAATCGGAATATTAAATTGTGGTTAACCTAATATGAATGCCTGTTATAAGTTTAGTAATACCACCTCGTTCACCTTACGCTATATCTGCTGGATGCAGAATGAATAAGACTCTAATTAATTTTTAAGAGGGTGTATACCTGTAAAATATTCCTTGAATATAGTAAGTCATTAGTATGACAATGCTTATACGTATTGAAGGAATGATAATAAAAGGTGGACTGGACTAACCGTTGGGTCAACAAGATTGCTGATTGCAGAGTTGAGGTTTGCCAAGCTGACAGCACTCCTGCGTCCTTCATCGTTGATCAAGTCACCACCCCCACCTTGGCCTGCAGACAAACAACACCGTTAAGAATATTTAGAACGAACGAGAATAGAAAAAAGAAAAGATTGTATTTTTGAATATATATATTCTTTTTTTTTTTTGTCAATTTATTTATCTATTAAGAAAAATATAACAATCTGTTCCTGATACCAGATACACTTTCCTGATACCAGATACACCAGATACATCATTATTCTATGTGGAATCCTAAATTTTAGCACACATTTTTACAATATAGAAAATAAATTTGAACAGAAAGTATAACACCATAACACGAGTTAATTGTATAGTAGTATACGACATAAATAAATATACTCCTAGATGGAAAAAAAAGTTACAAACAAAATATATGCTACAGAAATAGACTTACAAATTATAGTTATAAATATTTCAAGAATATATGTTTCGGGCTTTTATGGGCATATCTTTCTAATGTATTATTATAATAAGTGCCCACACCCTTAATTAAAATATTCATATTTATTTTGCAACGATAAAAAAAAAACTTTTTGGCCTGCTTATGAAAATAGTTTTGATCTATTATGTTATTTGTTTACTGTATGATTTTTTACTTCACAATTTCAATTTTTTTTTTACTAAAATATATAGGTAAATTAAGTTCCTTCGAATAAAAATAGTTGTATATTTGTAATAAATTAGCCCAATTATTGTCATTGTGAAACTACTTTTGAGTGCTACTATATATATATACATATATATTATAACTTCTGAATAATGACCCAATATATATTTTTCACTTGTTCTAATTTCTTTTGATGGCAGGTGGTCCATAAAGTAGTACACCGTTCGTTCTGTTCAACTACTTTATTCAAAATCTTTGGCCCACATGTATCGTGCTTCATTCGCACCTCATCACTCATCAGGGGCTTTCCATGTAAGGAAGTCCTCTCGTCATGTTCTCATTTGCGAACATGAGGTGCGAATAAAGATGTCGGGCAAAGATTTTGAATAAAGTAGTTGGACAGAACGAACGGTTTTCTTCTTTATTGATCCCCTGCCATCGAAAGAAGTAAGAAAAAGTGATTTTTGAACAGGATGTGGCCCCGCGATCTGCTTTAAGCAACACAAGGGAGTGATAACGGAGGTTATCTTCTCCCCACAAGCCCCTAGAGTGTCTGTAGTTCTCTCGTCCCTTTTCCAGCTCCAGTATTTCGTACCGCTGCTGGTTGAGGAGTGGAGTACGGCTGTCCCTAGTCATCTGGCTTACCCGAGGAGACACGGGGGCAGCTGGTGCGGACGCTCGTGATTTTATTTTATTTTTCTTATGTTTATGTGAGCACATTACAAAATTTATTATTATTTTACAGAATGTAATTTCATTAAATTAATAAATAAAATCGATATATACATATATTATGAATGTAATACTAATATAGAACTAACACCATTTTAGATGGCCAACATCTTGCAACGGAGAAACTTTCTATATAGTTATTTCGAAACTTTCAAAAAATTGATTGCTTATGAGAAGAAATGTGAAATCCATGTTAGGGGAACTACAGAAATTAGGAAAATGCAGGCTTCGCCGAAACAGCGAACACCGAAAACTGTAATCATGAGTGTTCATCGAAGAAGAAGAGTAATTATTCTTCGTCGAAAGGAAACTTTGGAAAGAGTATAGCTCGTTAAGCTGTTCCCTTCATCCCCCCCCTCCTCCAGTTTTTCTTGAGCACCACGTAAACAGCTATAAAGGACGATTTGTCATCCCAGGAACATTGTTGTCTGATGAAGTTTCCGGCTATTTTCTTCATATTTCCTACAAAATCCTCTACGTGAGCATTTTAGAAATAAATAAGATAATAACACTTTGAACTACGTATATTTATCAGTATTTGCAGTCAAAAAGAAATCATTGTATAATAAGTAATGCATAGCAACATTCATTGAAATGTGCTAAAATTACCGACCCCAATTTCAGTATTTTCAGTTTTTTATTACAAAATTATCAAAGGGATTACTTTCTTACCACGTTTAGTCATTTCTTGTAACAGGAAGTAATAGTTAGATATAAGAAGATCCTCTTTTTTAAGAAATCTGGTGGCTAGTCCAGTTTTCAGAAAGTTCTTGTATGGAAAGGACCTTGCGACAGGTGGGTATGTGGAGCCGGTCTCCCATAGCTGAAGCCTGACCTAACAAATTGGGGCCAAACGACAGTTCGTGTTTCAAAAAAGTCCGTCACGCAGGAGCTGCATAACTAAGCCCTTTCCTCAGAATATTTGTAGTGTAGACTACAATACTGAATAATTTGCTGTAAATAAACTATATAAATAAAATAAAAACGTGAATAGTTCTGCTAATTTACATTTCTTATGAGAACTGTTCAATTATTAATTTTGTAAATAATTTGCTTCCAGAGTTATGTTAATACATGATACTGTACTATTTAATAAATACACAAAAACTTCATTTTCCGTCTTTTGATCTGACGCAGGAACAGGATACAGTCCCCCTAGTGGGAGATAGAGCTCCTCGCGGCGGCTTTGGGAACCTACGTCTGGCCGGCTAATTCTAATGAAACAGAGTTTAAAGTACGAGCAGAAATTACGACCGGTATGAGTATATTAGTACTTTAGGTCCGGAGTAAACCCCCCCCCCCCCCCCCCCCTCCAAATAACCCGATTTAGTTTATTTTTGCAACCAATTTTTCTCTGTTAATTAGCACCACGAATACCAAGTTTCGTTGAAATGTATCAAAAATTACGGCTGGTAGTGGCAAATTGGTAATGTGGGTGCGTAGTAAACCCCCCTCCTAATGAACCGATTGAGTTTATTTTTACAACGTATTTCTCTCTTTAGATCAACATAACGAATACCGAGTTTCGTTAAAATATAACAAAAACTATGGCTGGCATGGTCAAATTAGTGTTGTGGATCCGGGGTAACCCCCCCCTCCCGGTAGACCGATTATGGTGGTTAACGAACTCGTTCAATCGTTTGCTAATTGAACGCTATATACTACGTTTCGTGAAGAAAAAACAAAAACTCTGGCCGCTATCGTGTTAACAGACACACACATATATGTATGTATATATATATATATATATATATATATATATATATATATATATATATATAAATTTTAATAGGGGTTATTTTCGGTGTCTACTAGGTAGGATCGATAAAGATGCAACCTCAATAGCTACTTTCCTTCGGAGGAAAGTGCTTAAAGGCTACAGCCTCTAAATCTTAACTGATTTCAATGAATGTTGTTTTAAATGAAAGCTAATAAACGTTAGAACAAATTTGTTTCGCCAGATTTTTGTTTTTAAATAAATTAAGTGTTTATTATATAAGTTTATTATCTATTTGATTATTTGTAACAGAATGACACGTTTATAATTTTACTGAGGGAATCGCCTTACTCGGGGATGTTCATAAACAAATAAATCCTTACTTCAAATTCGGCCACACGAGGAAAAGAGGACCATAAAAAGCGGACGTCAGAGAGTTGTCTACTTAAGACGATGTTCCTGTAGAAAAATTAGATATTCTGAAAGGAACAGACTGTATAAGAAGCGAAGCTTAAGATTATTGTGGTCTTCTAAAGGAGAATTCCTAATACACGGGTATAATCCTGTGTAGGTCTTGCTGGCTCATGGCCAGGGACTACCCTTCACTTTCAACTTCCTTCTCCAACCTACTAAACCCAACTACCAAGTGATTTTCATCCACATTTAGATTCATTTGTCTAGATTATACTCGGTCTCGTCCGTGGGGGGACTGGGTAAACCAGTTCGTCCTCGGTACTGAGAGGCGTCGCCATGCGCTACCGAGCGGGTCCACGAGGTTGCCGATAGTGGAACGGGCTACAGATATGTAGCCTAGGGGCTTTATGCCTTCCCGGACAGCTTGGCATTTACAGGCACGGGTCCTGCCCTCCTTGAGAGATCGGGATAAGTCCCCCCCTGTATCTCTTCTGGAAGGAAACCGTAGGGGGTGCTTTTAACACTTCCGGGCCAGTGACCATTCTGGTGCTTAGGGGCTCATGGCACGGTCATGAGTTTCCAAAATGGTACTACGGTTGGGTTGGTGGCAGGAATCACGTTGTGGTTGCCTGTCGTGCGTAGTGGTCATATGGTTGGATGCTCCGCTGCAGAGTAGCCAGAATTTGGAGGTGTTCTGTATTGAGCGAGACTCATGCGCTCTGCAGGGGGCGGAAGCAACAGTAGTAGGCGGCCTTCCCCGAGGGCCGTCTTGCGATCTCCCATGGACAGCGAAAGACCCCATGGGGGATCGCAGGGAAGCCCTCACCTCGTGAGCGTTAGTAAGGATTGTGTGTTTAGGGAGAGGTTCAGTGAGGGCTTACAATGCTATGTACGGGCCTCTTTCCGTTTCCACTCTATGGCGCGCGCACACCTGTCTAGATTATGCTACTTGAGATAGGTTTGCAATAAATCAGGATGAAAACGTATTGTAGCATCCAATAAAGATGATTGAATAGAACATTTATGGCAGGGATATCAGGCTTTCTTGCTATCCTTCATGGCTGGGAGTACAGAGGTCAGCGGGATTGGATAGAAGAGGTAACAAATCGAAGAAGAGGAGATACTGCTAAGGAAGCTTGAGTTCAGGTTGGTGTAATAAAACCAATTTTATGCTCTAAAAGGATATTGCCAGTTTTTCTGAATCAATTCTCTAATTTAATCAAATGTATATCTCATTTTCATTCTTTTTTTTTTTTCTTTTTTTTAAGGCGTGTCAACCTTAGGGTCATGAACGCCATTGAATGAAACTTTCATTATATTTGGAGGTGAAATTTTTCCTCATTTCTTTTTAATTTAATAATTTATTGAGTCAGCTTTTAGTTTTTATTGAATTACTTATCATTGTCATTATTTATCATTGATCCTGGCATTTTTTGCTTACTTATATTACTTGCAGTATATTTTCCATGCGTTATATTTATTTGCGTTTCTGTACACAGAACAAATGTAAATAAACGCACTCACACACAAGCGGGCACACACAGAGACATATGCACTCACCCATACACATATTCCAACCCATATCCATGCAACCTCACTCACATATTCTCTAACACAGACAGCACGCACACACACACACACACACTCTATCCAGCTTAATTAATTAATCTTATGTCTTTAGATTTTATTTATTAATTCCGTTTTGTCTATAAAGTTTAATACCTTTCTAACGTTATCAGCATCATCTCCAAGTATTTCATCCATGATGTCTGATAACATTAGCTCTTCTCTAATTGACTGATATATTCGGCATTCTGTAAGTAGATGTTTCACTTTTACTTGAACGTTGCATGATTCACAGATGAATGAGTTAATCTTGTATGCCCAATCCGCAATCGACTTAAGGCAACTTCATGTTTTCTATTGATGCTGGGTGGGGTCTTCCATGCTTTAACTGTCAATTTTATTTCTCTTAATTTGTTGTTTTTTATTATTTGCCATGTAGATTGCCAGGCTATTTCCTTCAGGTAATTAATGATATCGTTCCTTGGAACCCTATGATAGGGAATGCCTTCGTTTACAGCTCTTTTCGCTAAGGCATCGGCCACCTCATCATTTTCATTCTCTCCTCATTTTCATTCTTTGTGTTTATAGAATACTCATATTGCAATTTAAAAAGAAAAACCTAATTAAAAAGTGAGGTAAATAGTTAAAAAAAAAACGTTCTAAAGAACGAAACCATCACCAGTACAGTAGTAGAAAATAGTCACAAGGCATCTTCGAATTCCACCCGGAATGCTCTTTTTCAAACAATTTTGCGTATTCGGATTTTCTGACAAATACATTTTCCTGCTGTAAGCAATTACTAAAATAACAATCAAAAGTTAACTAAGGGAAACAGACAATGAGAACCGTTATAATAAACGAAACCAAAAACTTCAACGTTATAAGCACTATTTCTCCAAATCTGTCTGTCTCATCAAAAATTACTCTTGAAACGTTTTTGTACGACGTTTATTAAGCATTCGAATTTGCCACGACTTCCTAATTGTCTAAGCTTAAAGTAATACATTTGTTTCTTTTTAATGTTAAATAAAAGTATTACTGTGCTAATGGCCTAGGTAGTCGAAGCACCCTAAAAGAAGAAAAAAAAGTATTACTTTAACTTTTATTTTCATGTACATCATTTTAGAAGTTCCTAAATAACTTTTGCTCTTAAAACTTTTAAATAAAAGTGTTTTTTTAACAGTTAAATTTTAACTGTTTCAATCCATGATTTATAATAATTGACCGATTATCTTACGGCGTGTTTGCTTCTTCGCCATTAGCACCGTGCTATCTGGTCCCCCTTTTAATACGTCAATGGTGTAGTAGGGAGCCCTTCCACCGAGGTCAACCACCCCCATGCGGGATTCGAACCCACATTTCCCTCATGAGACTCCAGCGTACAAGCCACTAGACCACGAGGGATCTATCTAGTATTGCCATATCCAATTCAGAATGTAAGGAAACTACCTTTTGGGCATCGTATGGAAAAATGAATTTCTTTCACACTTTAACCATCCCGACTTTTGACAGGATCAATAACCTGGACGAAATATTAATTTGTAGCTGACAGATGAGCAGGTTAAGTTTGTACTCCATCAAACTCACTTACCGGTGAGGGGAGTAGGTAAATTCAATATGGGAACCCAATTACACAACCCCATAGCAAGTAGTAGGATGTAATTAGGAAGTCTACTACTGAGGGGGGGGGGTTGAGGAGTTGCTTAAACTTTATGAAGAGGCTGGCAATGTTCTTCTGTTTCATTATGATGCTTTAAGTCTTCTTTCCTCGTGTCGAGGGTTTCAAGGGAAGAAAAAACATTTTTAGCTTGTTTCATCGGAAAAGAAGAGAGACAAACTCATATATTGGATTTACCTCTTATCGCAAATGAATTCAAAATGTCAACCAGCCTCACAAAAAAATTCCTCATCATGGCAATGCAAGAGAGTCACTGTAAAATGTCAACCAGCCTCACAATAAACTTCCTCATCATGGCAATGCAAGAGAGTCACTGTAAAATGTCAACCAGCCTCACAATAAACTTCCTCATCATGGCAATGCAAGAGAGTCACTGTAAAATGTCAAACAGCCTCACAATAAACTTCCTCATCATGGCAATGCAAGAGAGTCACTGTAAAATGTCAACCAGCCTCACAATAAAATTCCTCATCATGGCAATGCAAGAGAGTCACTGTAAAATGTCAACCAGCCTCACAAAAAACTTCCTCATCATGGCAATGCAAGAGAGTCACTGTAAAATGTCAACCAGCCTCACAATAAACTTCCTCATCATGGCAATGCAAGAGAGTCACTGTAAAATGTCAACCAGCCTCACAATAAACTTCCTCATCATGGCAATGCAAGAGAGTCACTGTAAAATGTCAACCAGCCTCACAATAAACTTCCTCATCATGGCAATGCAAGAGAGTCACTGTAAAATGTCAACCAGCCCCACAATAAACTTCCTCATCATGGCAATGCAAGAGAGTCACTGTAAAATTTCTAATGCGCTTTTATTATTTGTTTAAAATGTAACAAATTCAGATGTAATTGAGTTCGTATGTAAGGATGATCTGTATACATTGTTGGTGAAGAATTTTGGAAACCTCAGACATTGGAAAATTAAGTTAAATATCAATCAAGATTTTGTCTGGTTTAGGAAAGTCAGGTATATTTTTTATGTAACCTGAAAATTGATAACTGGAAATAATAAAACCTGAAATTTGCTATACATTTAGTGGGGGCAATTTTCTCTACAAACATCAAGAAATCAGGTGAGAAATTAGAAAACAGAGTAAGCAAATACAACTCAAATTAAAAAATAAATAAATTGGAATAATTTTAATAAATAATAACTCCAGTTTGATTGATGAAAAATTCACCTTCAAAATAATAATACCCTATAGATGTTCATATTTTTTAGTGACCCAACCTTCTTTAATCCAATATTTTTCAGGCGGAAGGTCAATAAAAGAAAATTAACAAAGTCAATTCAATTTATTTTATTTAAGCTCTACATGCATCACACCTTAGGTGCCTCTTCAGGAGCTAAAAAACTCATTAAACTAAAAATACACCCCAATTGTAATAAGGCAAACCTTACTACTACGTATAGCCTCAATCAGCTGTGAGTAGTCAGCTGAGTAAAATCGATAGATTCCAAAAAAAATCAGAAATTGATCATTTAGAATTTGTTGATAAATATTTATAAATATAATATTTATAAAAATAAATACACAGACTGTAACAAGGTCTATATTGGAGAGTCGTCGGAGTACTCAGAATGAGGATAAAACAACACCTGAATAATGCTGATGATTACGATAATTAACCTACTCTGGCTAATCATTCTATAAAAAACGTATTTGATTTCGGAAATGCAGAAATTATGGAAAAGGAAAGAAACTTGACGAAGCGAAAAATAAAAGAAAACATTCATATTATAAGAAACAGGAAAAACTCAGTTAATAAAAAAAACATATATAAAATATTTAAATAGCATATTTTTTAATTTACTAAACAAAATTTTATTAATTTTTGGTGATCTTCTTAATAGGAAATGAGGAATTGTTCACCAATTTCAAACAAATTAATATTTCTTAGAAATACTACATACGTTACTAGATTTTACCTTCTTCTTTCAAAATCATTTTTTATTCTAGAATAAAAATTTCCATCTGCAGGCTATCGCTTGTGAAAAAAGGGGCTTTTCGTTCGTCAGGCACAGCGCTGTAATGTTTTGTTTTTAAGGAATTAAAACTTTTTTTCCTCGATACTTTAACATCTCATATAAAATTTATAACATAAAGAAAAATATTTTGTATTCATAAATGGGAAAAATGCTTCGATTTTGATCACAAAGAGTAGAATTGCCTCTTAAATAACGAATAAAATATGTTTATGTATTTTTAGATACAAAAAATCAACCTGCTCCTGGTGGGACTTGAACCTCAACTGTATATGTAGAAATTATATAAACTACCCACCATTCCACACGGAGAGCCTACGTGTATTATTAAATGAAGAAAACAGCATGGTATAGATTGGCGTATAAGGTGTATTTGAATAAGGTTGTATTGATGAAAGCCGATACAGGTTGTTCCTGTATGGAAAATATCCAACAAGCAGTATATTTATGTAAGGAAAACAAGCGTAGGGATGGAATAGGTGAAAATGTATGAAAAAGCGGTTGTGTATGCCTGCCGGCTTTCTGCTGATAAATGGGAGAAGGAGTCTTTGAAGGTCCTTATCCCAATTACGGATGAGTGGGCAAACCCAATGCTCCAACTGTTCCACTCCAGTCAAGCCCACATACGCTCAAATATGCACTCCTTCATACAACTAAGCGACGTTTCGTATATATCCACAAGCAAATGTTAAATAAAATTAAATAAATGCTATTTAAAAACTAATTTGACACAATTGTTTAATTTATTTATGTAAATAACCCACAATGAAATACACAAGAGGCCCTCCCCAAGGAACTATGGATAATTATCATAATTGTTATATTCGACACCCGAGATATATTTCCTGCGAGAAGTGTAAGATGTAAACGCACCCTTATTGCTCGAGATACAAATATATATCTCAGACATAAATTATTTATAGTTTACATTAGTCACAATTTCTGTCTGACATAAATATCCTGCAATAACTAACATATATAAACGCACCCTGATAGCTCGAGATAGAAATATGTATCTTAGACATAAATTATTTATAGTTTACATTAGTCACAATTTCTGTCTGACATAAATATCCTTCAATAACTAACAGGTGTAAACGCACCCTGATTGCTCGCGATAGAAATATATATCTCAGACATAAATTATTTGCAATTTACATTAGTCACAATTTCTGTCTGACATAAATATCCTTCAATAACTAACAGGTGTAAACGCACCCTGATTGCTCGCGATAGAAATATATATCTCAGACATAAATTATTTGCAATTTACATTAGTCACAATTTCTCTCTGACATAAATATCCTTCAATAACTAACAGATATAAACGCACCCTGATAGCTCGTGATAGAAATATATATCTCAGACATAAATTATTTATAGTTTACATTAGTCACAATTTCTGTCTGAGATAAATATCCTGCAATAACTAACAGGTATAAACGCACCCTGATTGCTCGTGATAGAAATATATATCTCAGACATAAATTATTTATAGTTTACATTAGTCACAATTTCTGTCTGACATAAATATCCATCAATAACTAACAGGTATAAACGCACCCTGATTGCTCGTGATAGAAATATATATCTCAGACATAAATTATTTGCAATTTACATTAGTCACAATTTCTGTCTGACATAAATATCCTTCAATAACTAACAGATATAAACGCACCCTGATTGCTCGCGATAGAAATATATATCTCAGACATAAATTATTTGCAATTTACATTAGTCACAATTTCTGTCTGACATAAATATCCTTCAATAACTAACAGATATAAACGCACCCTCATTGCTCGTGATAGAAATATATATCTCAGACATAAATTATTTATAGTTTACATTAGTCACAATTTCTGTCTGACATAATTATCCTGCAATAACTAACAGATATAAACGCACCCTGATTGCTCGTGATAGAAATATATATCTCAGACATAAATTATTTGCAATTTACATTAGTCACAATTTCTGTCTGACATAAATATCCTGCAATAACAAACAGATATAAACGCTCCCTGATTGCTCGTGATAGAAATATGTATCTCAGACATAAATTATTTGCAATTTACATTAGTCACAATTTCTGTCTGACATAAATATCCTTCAATAACTATCGCATGTAAACGCACCCTAAGTGTGCGATTACATCTGGCGCATCCCGCAGGAAATATATCTCAGGTGTCGGATAGATAATTATCATAATTGTTATATATATCTCAGACATAAATGATTTGTACTTTACATTAGTAACAATTTCTGTCTGACATATCTGTGGATATCTTTCGCATGATCTTAGGGTGCGTTTACATCTGATAGTTATTGCAGGATATTTATGTCAGACTAAAATTTTGACTAATGTAAAATGCAAACAATTTATGTCAGAGATATATATTTCAATCGCGAGCAATAAGGGTGCATTTCCATCTGACATTTCTCGCAGAAAATATATCTCAGGTGTCGACAATACAGCTAGTAGCGTAGATATTTATCTCTGACATTAAATTCTTCCATTAAATTCTTATTTTGTATAGTCGGCACTTGTATACCAACAGATACAGTAGAGTTAATATTTGGTAGATGGGCTTGTATAATAAATGTCATGTAGGTTGGGACGGATGGGAGATCACCATCATCGTGTGAAATTAAAGAATTTGTTTAACGCTAAAGCACATTGATTGATTTTCACATAGAAATCAGAAAAAAAATAGATTGGAATGGCTTTTCGTCTTAAACTACGGGGTACCATTTTGAAGCTTATTAAATAATGCAACTTTTGAGGCGGAGGCAAATACCTAAGTCTAAAAATAGCTGATTAAGAAAATATTGAATAATTTAATAAAAAACTAATATTAAACATTTTCACCTATATGGCTTTTAATTTAGCTCTTAATATACATGGTAATATTTCAATAATGGACGTTTCTTATTGGAAATTTAATGTAGATTCTAAAAAGGTGGTCGTTATTTACGATACACTGATCAGAATTCCCGAAATCTCAGTTTTTCTTTAAAAAAAGCCAGTCTTTTTAAAAAAGACTAAAGTTTGAGTAGCTCCTCTACATTTTCAGATAGAACGCTCATTTTTGCGCCCCCGAACTACAAATAACATGCAGAACAAACCCCTAAAGTTATGGCACCTCAATGCAGGACACCCTTTATAATGACGCAAGCTATATATATTAAGGGTGGGTTTACACTTGATAGTTATTGCAGGATATTTATATCAGAGAGAAATTGCTAACCACGTAAAATGTATGTCTGCAATAAATTCTACTTGTAGAATTTATTGCAGACATACATTTTACATGGTTTTCATTAGTTGCAATTTTTTCTCCTTTATTGATATTTACATCCCACAACTTAACATCCCACACGACCTACAAGAACTACTTACAGAGGGTAGTCCATACATACACTCTATACTCCAATATTTAAAACACATAAACATGTATCACAGAATCTGAAGAAACAAAAGAAATTTTTTTTTTTAATTGTGTAATTATTATTATTATTTTTATTTTCTATTATGTAATTATTACTCAATTTTACTTGGTCATTAATGGAAAACCACAAATGTAGCACCCATCATGACCTAATAAAAAATTGTAGTTAGTTTTAGTGATAAGTTATGTAAATATATTAACTATATTTCAAATAGCAACGCTCTAAATAATGTTTAGCACATAATTCTTAACACAAACCTCCTAACTTTTGTCGTATGCTCTCCTCAAACTTTTGTTGTATTTAGTACTATGGATAACTAGGAATACTTAAATAGGATACTTGGAATGGTGGATGAGGATAACTTATTGATTAGGGGATTGTCGTGACCAGGCAATCGGGAGTGGAAGTTTAAGTATCGGGTTTTGGATAGGGTCTGGACAAAGGGGATTTCTAGGTCGTTATGGATTGTAAGGTTTGAGACATAGAATTGTAAACATATAAATTTGTATTTTTTACTGTATCTTAAAAAAAAAAAGAAAAGAAAAAAGAAAAAAAAAAGCAAGTCGCCGTTGTTGCGAAGCTCGTAAAATAAATAAATAATATTGATATTTACAATCTGTACAAATATGTACAATAAGTAAATTTGATCGAACAATGGCAACACACTGGATGAGACGAGGGGAGACGGCAGACATTACTGCTACTCCCAATGTCCCCCCATTTACACAATGTCCCAATATTTACACAATGTCTTGCAATAAGTTGTCTCGTGGCCAATGGCGGCGGAGGCGGCGAGGAGGATTATCAGGAATAACATTGGAAGAGAGGGATCTGCCAAGAGGATTGGGGTGGGCTGGGAGTATAGAGAAAAAATTCAGGAATCGGGATTTGGCTAAATCATGGACAAAGGGTATATCAGTGCCTCAGTGGATAGTCAAGTTTGAGACGTAAAAAGGAGCCTTAAGGATTTTACGGAGGACTTTGGATTGAAAACGTTGGATAATGTTTATATTTGATGGCTTAGCTGATCCCCATAGTTCTATCCCGTATGTCCATATCGGACTTATTATAGTCTTGTATATTGTCAGTTTGTTTTTTGTGTCATGTTTTGATTTAGGTCCAATAAGTCGTCGGAGAAGTCCAAAGCGTTTGTTCAGTTCTTGTCTCTTGTGTTTTATGTGTGTTTTCCAGGTAAGTCGCTTGTCGAGGGGGAAACCTAAATATCGAACCTCGTCGGATTGGGGTATTGGGATATTGTGGATTTTTACAGGAGGGTACTCAGCTCGTCGCAGGGTGAAAGTTACTTGCGTACATTTCTCTGGGTGCATTTGAATCCTCCATTTGTTTACCCATTTCTCGACGTCATTTAGGTAGGTTTGCAGTTTTTCAGATGCCAATTTAGGATCGGGAGAGGAAATAAGGAAGGCAGTGTCATCGACAAATGTACACGTGACAATGTTTGGGGTTGTTGGGATATCTGAAGTAAAAATAGAATAAAGGAGAGGAGCTAGGATACTGCCTTGGGGAACACCTGCTTTAATGGTTCGAGGAGAGGAAATTGAAGAGCCGATTTTAATATGGAATGTAAGATTTTCAAGATATGATTTTAGGATAAAAAATAAATGGAAAGGAAGGAATGTTTTGAGTTTTTAAAGAAGTCCGGGATGCCATACTCGATCAAAGGCCTGAGCCACGTCAAGAAAGACACCGGAACACAAGCTCTTTTGCTCGAGTGTGGAGGAAATGGTGTCAACTACACGGAAGACTTGTTGGGTAGTGGAATGCTGGGTACAGAAGCCAAATTGGTGATCAGGAATTTTATGGATTGAGTTTACTATGGGTAGGAGTCTTCTATACAGGAGTTTTTCGAATACTTTTGAAATTATTGGGAGAAGGCTAATAGGACGATAGGAGCTGGTAAGTGTTGGAGATTTGAGGGGTTTTGGAATAAGGATTACTTCGGAATGTTTCCAGGATGTGGGAAATCGAGTAGCACGGAGGCTGCTATTAAATATTAGTGTAAGGAACATCAGGGTTTTGTGTGGCAGGTGTCGAAGAATATTGGCAGTTATTAGATCGGGCCTGGAGATTTCTTACGAGGGAGATGGTGAATTGTATATTTGACATCTGCAGGACTGATGGATTTAGGTGGTTCCGAAAGAGGAAGGGGTTCATCGAGAGAGTTCAGGATTTCAGTAGTGAGTGTGGGATTAGTTTCAGGATTTGGAGTGAATACGGATTGGAGATGGTCGGCAAATAATGTTGCTTTTTCCTCGCTCTTCGTGCCCAGGAACCATTCTCTTGGCGTAAAGGAGATGAGGTCGGTTGGAATTTTAAGATATGCTTTGTTGCTTGCCATAGGGAGTGGTCACTGGTGGTGAGGGAGGAAAGGTAAGTATCGTAATTGTCAGTTCGTAGTTTTTTAAGTTCGTCTTTTAGCCGTCTCGTCAGGTTGTTGAATAAGGTTTTATTGGAAGGGTATCGGGATCTCTGCCATCGGGCTCGCGCTCTGCGTTTTGCTGACAAGAGCTCAAGGATTTGGGGAGGGAGTTTTGAATGTTGAGGAGAGGGTATTGGTTTCCGTTGCTTGCTTGCAACTTTCATGCTGAATTGTATGGCCTGCGTAACTATTTCTGCAGCTCTGTCCACGTCCTGTTGTGATTTCAGAGCTACTTTCAGATCAATAAAACAGTCTACTGTCGATCGAAACAATAGCCAGTCCACAGGTCCAGGTGTAAGAGTAGGTTTAGGAGGAAGGGGGATCGGAGAGGAATTAAGGGTAAGTAGAAGAGGAGAGTGGTCCGAGGAAAGGTCATCAAGAGTTTTCACCGAAGAGTAAATGCCTCCTAGGCCAGATGAGACGAAGAAGTCAACAATATCGGGGATTCTGTTTAGGTCGGAAGGCCAGTAGGTTGGATTAGGTTGGGAAAGGAGAAGGTAGTTTTCGGAGTGTATGACATCGTTTAGCACACGGCCTCTGGAGTTGGTAGTTCTGCTTCCCCATTGAATATGCTTCGCATTGTAGTCTCCCCCTGCGACGAAGTGAGGGCCTAAGGAACGGAAGATGGTGAGGAAATCTGGATGATAAATTGTTTTATTAGAGGGACAATAGACGGAAGCAAAGATAATGGGATGAGGGTGCATTTTGACTGATACGGATGTAAGTTGGTATGATTCACTTGAGAGGGTCAAGTGAAGGTGGTGGGATAACGAGGATTTTATTAGAATAGCTGTTCCACCGTGTCCTGTCGTGTCTGGGTGATCTGTCCTATATGCCCTGTATCCTGGCGTGGTATATGTGAGTTGTGGACGTAGGTGTGTCTCTGTTAATAGTACAATGTCAACTTGTTTGTCAGTTAGTAAAAGTTCTAGTTCTTGTTTTCGGGACAGTAAGCCATTTGAATTCCAGAGAAGGATCGTAAGGGTTTGGCAGTTGGAGGGGATCATTTTAGGAGTTTAGGAAGGCATTGTTGCATAAACGTGGTCAGTAGGGAAATTAAAGGTGTGATGAGGGATTCAAGTCTATCGAAGAAGGACTGAAAGAGGGCGTTGGGATCAAAGGGTTGGGAGTGTTGTAGAGGTTCAGGCTTAGTGATAGGGGGAGATTGTCTGAAAGGAATAGGTCTCTGTGGAAGAGGTTGAGGTATAGGTTGAGTTTCTTGGGGAATTGGAGGGTTTTGGGCTACATTGGGACTCAGATGAGATGTGGAGGCTTCCTGTTGTCTGGTGGCTGAGGAGTATGTGAGTCCTGGGTTGATAGCCATGTATTCCTTCCTTGTGGTGTTCTGTGCTGCTTGATTCTCTTGTAGTGTAGCAGTTGGGTGTCTGAGGCGTAGGTTGCGAAAGCTTAGGATGGATTTATATATTTTACACCCGCGGTAGGTGGCGGGATGCTCTTCCTGGCAGTTCGAACACTTGGCTTTTGCGTCGTTTGGAAGGGTGCAGATTTGGGACATGTGTTCTTCTCTGCATTTAACACACTTTGGTGCATGATTACAGTAGTTATGTGTGTGACGAAATTCCAAGCATTTGAAGCACTGGGGAACTTCGTTTAGGCGCTGTCGTGGCTCTTCAACCTTTATTTGCGTATAAAGGATAACCCTCTGTTTAAATATTTTTCTGCTCTTTTCTTCTTTAGCCAAGTCAATAAAGAATAGGGGAAGGGAAGACTTTGTTGCAGGATGTTTTACATTGTGAACCCGTTTTACATTGTAGCCTTTATCGTTCAGGTCACTGGTGATGTCCTCCTCTGGAGTTGAAGGGTGTAGATTCATAATTACTACTCTGAATGACTCATCCTCTTTCAATTGGTAGCAGTGGAAATCTGCTTCTATTTTATTCAAATATTTAATTATATCCCTATAAGCAGTACTGTCTGTGGGGTATATTGCTGTGTCATTAAACCTCGTTTTAAAGGAGAATTTATCAGCTGCAATCATTTTTAATTTATTGCAAAAAGTCTTAAAATCTGTAATATTTCTGACAAAAATAGGTGGTGGTTTATCATGAGCTGGATTTTTATAATGGTTTAATTCTTCCTGGTTTTTTTTATTGTCTCCATTAATTGTCATTAGCCCTGTTTGTGAACTGGATGGACTTTTATTTTTAATATTTTGTTTTCTTCACTCGAAAGTAATTTTTTTTTCCTCTAGGCCTAAGAAAATATTTGTCCTCTTCAACTTTGGACAATTTTTTCTAGGGAGACTTGGTCTTACTTGGCGAGGTTTTCGTGAGTTTTCTTTTCCTTTTTGTTGTCAAGTCGTCTCCGTTTTCTCGATTTGATTCAGAATCCTCGGGAATTGTGAATTCTTGGCTACTCGCGAGTGAGGATTCCTCCATTGGAGTGTTTTCGATGTTCATGACATTATCCTTTATTTTTTATTTTTCCATATTTTAATCCATAAAAAAAATTAAATAAATGTAATTTTAATTGGAAATATGAATAAGATTGGAAAAGAGAGGAAGAAACGAAATAAAAAAAAATTGTCAGCTACCGGGATCGAACTGCTGACGTTTAGTTTGAGAGTCCGAAGCCTTTCCTCAACTCCAGAGGAGCTCCCCTGGTGGGTAAGCTGAGCAGATGATATTTCTAGGTAAAAAGCAACAGCTGACTGTGAGTAAGAGAGGGAGGCTGCTTGAAGAAGCAGGAATGGCCCCCCACCACTAGACTACGCTAGAGGCAAGGGCTAAATGTCTAATAAGTGAATATAATTGTTTAAGTTTGAAGATATATAGTCCCTTTCCATGGGATCTGGTACATCTTCCAGGTTGTAGCTCAGGGTGTGTGAATGAGTGAGTGGACATGTATGTGGAATGTGAGGGGTCATAAAGTAAAGGCTAGTAGATAATATAGCTACATATAATTGACAATAAAACCTTTCTTTAATAATAATGTATGATGCTTCTGTGAATGGGTGATGATGATGGGTTGGTATTTGATGGGTTGCTTGAGATTCTGAGTTGGCATGTTGGCTGGCTACTCCACGACTCCCTGCTTGTGGATTGCTTGTTTTTCTACTCCATTTCGATTATTAAAACTTGCTGAGAGAAAAACTTGGAGCTGGTGTCCATTAAACTTGAATACAATACAACGGCCATTTTAACATGAGCCTGTCATATCTCCATGGCAAGGAGGTAGGCCCAAGGTGCGTGTGATGTAGGCTCAGCGTACTTGTGATG
The DNA here is from genome assembly GCA_946811695.1 of Gonocerus acuteangulatus. Taxonomy (NCBI): domain Eukaryota; kingdom Metazoa; phylum Arthropoda; class Insecta; order Hemiptera; family Coreidae; genus Gonocerus; species Gonocerus acuteangulatus. Next base: position 111,191,135 of record OX328132.1, on the reverse strand, counting down.
ATGTCTGAACAATAATTAACTCACACTTTATCGGTGAAATACTTGATATACTTCCTCGAAACTACACATACAAGTTCCCCACTATCACAACACTGATTCCACCACTTTTTGTGAGGGAATTCCAAGAAAAAAACAGGTAAATTGAGATTGTGAAAAGAGCACTGAAAAAAGGATGTATCACCGTCAACAGCTAATGGCCGACTCGGGTAAAAATTAAAGGAACTTGCGTATCGCCCGATTTGAACACAATTTTTGAAAAAAAAAATATTTTTGAGAAAAAGGACTTTTAAGTTTAATGCATTGAAATGTTCCTTTTGGGGGGGGGGGCGCTTTTTAATTTTCTTTCATAATTTCTTGTAATAGAGAAATGAAAAAGTTGGGTTTTAATTTTAAAATGTATTGAAGGCAGTGAGTGTAAGGCATTTAAAAAACATGTCTGCTATATAAAGGCTCTTGGATATCATTTTTGATTAGTTAAGGAAGCATTTAAGCCCATAAAACAATGCTAATAAAAACTTTACAAGGTAGCCCTTGAAATGAAACTCACCCAACTTTGGAACATAATAACATATTATGATACAATAGCAAACTTCTTTTATCGCCACACTACTTGTTACGCTAAGCAACATGTTTAGAGAAAATAGCAATTTCAAATAAGATATTATTATAATAAATAAATATATATATATAATATTTAATTAGAAAAAAATGAGTTTATATTTGTTCTCTTAATAATTTATTTATTTATTACATTTTAAATAAATAAATCATTAAGAGAACCAATATAAACTTTTTTTTATAATTCAATATCATTTAGAAAAAAAGTCCGTCACGCAGGAGCTGCATAACTAAGCACTTTCCTCAGAATTTGGGTAGTGTAGACTGCTTTCCAGAACAATTTGCTTAAGATATCCTACATAAATAAAATAAAAACGTGAATAGTTCTCATTTTGTAATGAGTAACTGATCAATTATTAATCTGCTTCCAGAGTTATGTTTACACATGGTACCTACTACACTACGTAATAAATACAAAAATCCTCATATTATCGTATTTTGATCAAACGCAGGAACAGGATACAGTCACTCTAGTGGTAGAAAGCGCTCCTTGCGGCGGCTTTGTGAACCTACGTCTGCCGGCTTTTCTATTCAAATATATTACAAATTAAACCCCCGCTTTCCGATTGACCGATTCAGCTCATTTTTACAACACTTCTTTCTCATGAGTTACCCACGACGTATACCGCGTTTCGTTACAATACAGCAGAAATTACGACCGGTATGAGTATATTAGGAATTTGGGTCCGGAGTAAACCCCCCCTTCTAATGAACCGATTTAGTTTATTTTTACAACACACATTTACCTGTGGATTAGCACTACGAATACCGAGTTTCGTCGAAATATACCAAAAATCACGGCTGGTAGTGGCGAATTGGTATTGTGGGTCCAGAGTAAACCCCCCCTTCTAATGAACCGATTTAGTTCATTTTTATGTCTCACTTTTCTCTCCATATTACCACTACGAATACACAGTTTCGTTGAAATATAACAAATATTATGGCTGACATAGTCAAATAAGTGTTTTGGGTTCGGGGTAAACCCCCCCCCTTCCGGTGGACCGACTTTGGTGGTTAACGAACTCGTTCAATCGTTTGCTAATTGAATGCTATATACCAAGTTTCGTGACGAAAAAACAAAAACTCTGGCCGCTATCGTGTTAACAGACACATATATATATATATATATATGCATATATATATATATATATATATATATATATATATATATATATATATATAGATATATATAAATCTTAACGGGGGTAATTTTCGGTGTCTACTAGGTAGGATCGATAAAGATTTGAAGAAATTTTTCAAAAATTCCGTCATGAGTCCAACCTCAATAGCTACTTTCCTTCGGAGGAAAGTGCTAAAAATGATACTTTATAGTTTTGATTAATTAAGGAAGCATTTATGCCCATGAAAAAATAGTAAAGAAAAGTTGCAAAGTAGTATTAAATAATACCGTCCACTATTTAATAGCTAACCGCTTCCCCATACGGAAATGGTCGATAGATCAAATAGTCATTATGGTATTTTTGATTTATTAAAGTTACCAATTTATCATTAAAGAAACAGTAAGTTTTCATTTAAATTAATTTTTTCCCCTATGGTCTATTTCCAAATAGTCTACTTGTCGTATAGAATTAGTTTTGCTTTGCGTTCCGAAATTCTTTTCTATTCACATTTTCTGCGTTTGTTAACATATTCATGTGAACTCTGTATTCTTTTTTTTTTTATTAATAATTGTCCCATGAAAAGCAATTAGATTACTAGTATAATTTAGTATATATGAGCTCGCCTGAAGTTGAATATGATAAAGTATAACTGCAATTTGAGCAAGTCTAGCGACGATATGAGCCAAGTCTGACCCATAAATTCCAGCTTACATATTAGCATTCTTGCTAGTTTCATTAATTCCTTTCACGTAGCGTATAAGTCAAACATTTCCCTTCTGAAAATACGTTAATTTCCCACATTTGCATTATTTTCCATCGGGGGAAGATAACCTAAATGAACTAGAGCTCAGCTTGAGTTTTGATTCAGCTCAGGTATGTCTGCAATTTTTATGAATGGCTGCTTCCATTGTTTCTCTCTTAGGTCATGGATTAAAAATACCAAATATTGTCTTAAAATATTTGTAATAAGTAACGATTAACCCACCCAAAAAAGAAAAATGCTCATTTTCAAATCCTTTTCGGGAAAAACATATATATAATAAAACTTATGTTCAGCAATTCAGGTTGCATTCATTAAAGAAATGTTGAAAAACGTCTGCCTACTAGATACCAAAACTAAACCTTGTTAATATATATATATATATATATATATATATATATATATATATATATACTTGAACCACCGTTGAAATAGTCTATGGGATCTGAAACGTGAAATTGGCTAGTCGACACCGGATTGCATCATGAGTTAAACCTCTTAAGCGGGTTTCCTCCCTATGGAGGGAGGGAGGAACCGCGCTAAAAAGTACTGTTTACTAAATAATATAAATAAAAAATGTTATTCTTCTGAAATAACTAATAAAAAAAAAGTCCGACTCGCAGGAAGTGCGTCATCTTAGCGCGGTTACGTACATCTCGAAGAAATGGAATAGATAAGCATCAAAAATCACAGGAAACTGACAGTAGCCAACTTACACAGAAGCGGATAATTCTTAATCTGTATAAGTCAATACAATTGTGTACTGAAAACGTACTTACTCTTCGACTACTGCTGAGAAGGCTCTATTCTAAACAAGCAAAAATTCGTTGTCATTTTAAGTATCTTGTTTTACAAGCAAATTCGTTTTACTGTTATAATCAACTGTAAATATGTGCTTCATGGCGAATAAAATTCCATTCTGTCGTGGGTTAAATCTTTCTATAAAATAAGAAATAACGATAACTTCAGTTGGTGGCTATGAGGAAGGTTATATAGATAGGAGAATTCAAAACAAACTATGCATACGCCATCATGATTAGCCACAGCCATCTTAATTACCACAGCCACTCCAAACTTATTACCAATACCTTTCACCGTTTCTTAGCTTATTTTACTACAATACTAATTTTACTGATAACTGCAATTTAAAACAAACAATTAAAAAGTGTGATAAACGAAGAGAAAACCCTTTTCAAAACAACAGAACAAACACTTTTTAAGTTTTAAGCGCTTATATCTCTGATTGACGTTGCCCCATCGAATATTGCTTCAGAACCTTTTTTGCAGAGAATTCAGTAAGCATTCCAATGGTCACCTTCCACTTAGCATGATTTCCCAACCGTTAGCGAGATATTTACGAAAAATGTATGAAGATCCGAAAACTTTTCATGTCTATTAATAAAATAATTTTTTTCGTTTTTTTCCTTAACTCTAAATATAACCAAAATTTAAACATCTTAGTTGGGATTAATTTCCAAGATGTAGAAAATATTTCAATTGAATCCCGCCATTCTAAGTACCCACAAAAAAATAATGGCTTACAAAAACATTGATTCCACTTTTCTCAGAAATGGTTACAGATATCGCCTTAAAAATGGTGTCATTCATTTTCCTATGTTAAGAAACCTATAAAACAAGTACCTGCAAGCATGTGAACTCAAAAACGTGAGCGTTACGATTTTTTTTGCGCGGATTTCGCCCCAAACACTATCTTCCAGTGGGCGGATTCTGCTGGTTAACGAACTTGACCTTTCAAATTAGACGACAGATTTTTGTACCAAATTTCATTATAATCGGACCGTTTTTGCTTGTTATATATATATATATATATATATATATATATATATATATATATATGGGGGCGAGGTTAGCTCAGTGGTAGAGCACTGGACTAATAAGCTGGAGGCCTGAGTTCAAATCCCGAGCAAGCACTAAAGATTTTTTCTTCTAGTGTCTTCGTTCACCAGTTGGATTCAGCCTCCCTGACCGTCCCTAGGCCAACCCAGCCTTTAATTAATTTAATAATGGGTACCTTGGTTGGTGCTAATGACTCTAGCAGTCGAAGCATCCAAGGGGAAAATCAGGCGGCCGGAGCATAGTACTGACCACAATATCTCCCTAGTGTGCCGTATGGTCATGAATCAGATACCTCTATAGTATCTGCCCCTCAGGGCCCTCGTGGCCTGTTACGGGACTGATTTTTTTTTTATATATATTTATATACAAATTTGAACCACCTATATTTTCGTAATCTATGGGGTCTGAAACGAGAAAGTTTCTAGTCCGCACTTCCGGATTGCGTCGTGAGGTCAACCTCATAAGCGGGTTCCCCCTATGGAGGTAGGGAGTAACCGCGCTAAAAAAAAAAAAAAAAAAAAAAAAAAAAAAAAAAAAAAAAAAAAAAAAAAAAAAAAAAAAAAACAATTGATAGTAAATAAATATCTGTTTATTGTAGGGTTTGACGTCACTCAGACCGATCATCCGTATGTGAAGATACAGGCAGCTGGGAGTTAGGACCTCGTTGTTACTGCTTGTACTGAAGGACGTAATATTACCACTAATAGCCTAAAACTAGTAATAAGCTATGTACTTGTGCGAATTCCTGCGTACCACGATGTTGCAGATCATAAATACTAGGGGACGAAACTTTGCTTGATCTGATGAGATGGCGAATGCTCCTGTTATCTGATCACTATCTGTACAATTAGGCCTCGGGTACGATACGAGTGGAGAGCAATGAGCCATAAGCGAAAAGCGTCAGAGCTACGTCGCTACGTAATATTAAGCTGAAGTGCAGTAGGAATGGGGGAGGACCGGCTGCAATACGTATTAGCGACCGCCGCGCCGGTGAGCGACGAGAGAAGCGCCGTGGCACTTGTGTCGTCGCGCTTTATACGTCATTTTTTTTTTTTTTTTTTTTTTACGGCGCATCTACATCTAGGCCATTAGCGCCGACATCCAGGGTGCAGCGAGGAATTTTACCAGCGAGCCGTGGGATGATAAAATTCCTGCCGGAGGTTGGGAATCGAATCCACCATCTCCCGCTTATGAATCCAAGGCGCTAGCCATTAGACCACGGGAGACCCCTTTTATACGTCATCTCCCATCCTTTTGCTCATAAGTCCTTTATTTGCTTACCTGTGGATTGTACATTGCTAAACACTTATTGGCATATTGCAGGACTTATGTTCAATTAAAAGAGCTTCAACAGGTTACAGGCTCTATTTATGACGTTTTATGCGATGATATCATACGAATAACACGTCTTTTTGAGGAGGTCAAAAAACTAGATGACAAAATGTAATCACACCAACGTTATTCAAACTTATCAAAGTTATGACGCCTTTACAGAAGAATGATGTTACATTGAACTAATAATTTCAATGTGCCTGTATATTTAAGCAAATGTTAATGTCCACAAAGGAAAAAAATAGGCATTCAAACAATTTAAAAAATATACACTAAATAATAAATGCACACTTAAATACAATAAATGCATACATTATTTATTTTCAATACATGGTACTAACCAGACCTTATTTGATATAAATTTAAATTTAATGGTTTTACTAGTCTTTGATATATTTTCAACATATACACCAAACTTATTCCTTTATCATGGCAGGCAGTAATAAAATAAAAGCACATAGAAACAAAAGCCTTCATGTCACATGCAGCATCGGCTCACAATATAGGAACACCGCAATGTAAAGTTTTACAAGTTCAAAGGATTCAAACAGGTAATACCACGAACGGTAAAAGCATTCAACATGATGAACATCAAAGCTGAGTAACATCGAATTGAAAACAACCCTTACTATCTACTATTAAAAAAGAAATTGAAATACAATAGGATTTCAGGGAATGCCTTGCAAAATGGAAAATTATTTTACAGCCAAGGGCAGAAATATAGATGAAATGAGTAAAATATTGCCCCCCCCCCCTGAGGGAAAACACACTAAGCAAATTTCTGTACAAGGCAGGCTTTATTACAAAAAGGGATTTTCTATATTAAATTTGTAATACTTTGCTGGTTTACTTTGAACATAATACAAAAAAAAGTCCGTCTCGCAGGAACTGCATCATCTTAGCGCGGTTCCGTTCATATCCCTAGTCTAATTTGGAAAGATTAAAATAGAAGCAATTATTATTTTGGTTCCACCAGTCTTTATTTTTTAATTAATTATTTTAATGGCGTGTCAACCCTTAAGGCCACTAACGCCATTCCTGTGTGTAGTAAAGTCTTGAAAGGTCATGATTTACAATCTTACCTGGAAGGGTCGGCTAACACTAAAAACGGACCCGCTAATGACAAGGTCTTGGAATCCTTGAAATCTATATTTCTAACAATAAATTGTTTTTGTTATTTTACTGAACCAGTTTTATTGTCAAATACATTATCCAACTACAAGCAATTAAAAAATAACAAGGAATAAAACAGACAATACCATAAAAGAAAAAAAAAATTAAGGACAATATACGAAGATTCCGAACCATTTCATGTCTGTTAATAAACTATTTTATTCTAATCCCAATAACGCAACACTTATACACAAATAAACTTTTTTTAGGTACCTGTTTACCTATACGTATAAAATAAGATTATAATGAGCAATCCGCTGTGGCATACACCAAGTACTACCACCGTGTGGAGTGCAACTAGTATAGACCGGTACGTCAGTACCTACTGTGGTATGTAAAGAGCGGCTGTTCTGATACTGGCAAAAATTAGAAATCCTACATTCCTACAGTTGTTTGGAGGCTTATCTATATGACCCTAGAAAGGAACTTACAGATGACGAGGGTACACTGGGCGATACCTGTACTGGGAATGCCCTCCACCCTAAGCCTCCTAGCTCCTCGCCTTCGAATTCATATGATTTTGTTCAATGAATTTAAAAAAAAAAATAATAAATAGATAAAAACTTCTGAAAATAGGGAATACCAAAAACAATTCTAAAAAACGAAATCAACACCAGTACAGTAATCTAGATATTCATAGGGCATCTTCGAATTCCAAGATGCCGTTGAAACAAAATATTGTTTCTATTTATACGTATCCTGTTTAATTGACTAATACATTTGACTACTATAAGCAATCACAAAAATAACGAGCAGTGAAAAAAAAACTGTAGGAAACACACAAAAAGATTCGTTCAAATGAACGAAATTACCTTTGTTTTAAGCACATATTTCTCCAAATATGACCATCCCATCGCAAATGTCTTCAAAACATTTTTTGTAGAAAATTTAGTAACCTTTCGAATGGTAATCTTTTGCTTGCCAAGATTCCAAACCGTTTTCGTGATATTAATGAAAATATACGAAGTTCCCAAAACTTTTCATGTCTAAAAATGAAATATTTTATTTTAATCCTTCCTTTACTCCAAACGTAACCAAATTTTCAACATATTAGTTCTGATAAAATTCAAACATGCAGAAAATGTTTCAACTGAATCCCATAATTCTAAGTACCAAAATCAAAGACAAAAAGAACAGTTCGAATGAGCGAAATCAAATACTTTAAAGTTTTAAGCACTTATTTCTCCGATTGACATCGCCTAATTAAAACTTTCTTCAGAACCTTTTTTGTAGAGCATTTAGTAAGCTTTCGAATGGTAATCTTCCGCTTCACAATATTGTCAACGGTTTTCGAGATACTAACGAAAGTATACAAAGTTACCAAAACTATTTTTGTCTGTTAATAAAATATTTTATTCTAACCCTTCCTTTACTCTAAACGTAACCAAAATTTCAACATATTAGTGTTAATGAAATTCGAACATGCAGAAAATGTTTCAACTGTATCCCATGATTCTAAGTACCCAAACCAACAACGGTATTCAAAAACAATTTTTCCAATTTTATCGAAAACGGTTAAAGCTATCGCCTTGAAAATGGTTTCATTCGTTTTCATAGCCCAGGAAGCATATAAAACGAGTACTTACAAGCTTATGAACTCAAAAACATAAACGTTACGATTTTTTTTGCGCGAATTTCGACCCAAACGCCATCTTCCAGTGGGCGGATTTTGCTGGTTAACGAACTTGACCTTTCAAATTGGACGACAGATTTTTGTACCAAATTTCATCAAAATCGGACCATCAGGGAAGCCAGAAATCCGCGAACAGACAAATATATATATATATAAATAAATATATACATATACAAATTTTAACCACCGTTATTTTCGGTCTCTAGGGGTTCTGAAACGCGAAAATTTCTAGTCGGCACTTCCGGATTGTTTCATTGTATCAACCTTATAAGCGGGGTTCCTCCCTATGGGGGAGGGAGGAACCGCGCTAATAGACAGCCGTTAAATCATTTGAATTATTTATATAATTTCTCTTGCTAATGCTGTAAATATACTTTTTCCAATTTAATAGCTTGCAGAATATAACATTACAATTACTCATAAATTTTATAAAGCAAATTTTGTTGCTTCGAAACTCTCTAAAAGAGTTGGGCCTTTAAATTTAGGAAAAATCAAATATGACTATAGGGCTATTTATTCATTGATTTTGCCTTCAGATAACAAAAATAACTTACGATAAGTTTACGATAATTTTGAATCTGAAATGACAAAGCTGCTTCACCGTGGTTGCACTCTGGAGTGGATTTAGCCTGTGGCTGTCAGCATGGGGAAAGACGACACAGCAGATAATTATAAAATTCATATACGACGGAGTAAGTGTTTTACTCGTCTCTGTCTCTTGATACTCTGTTGACACTCTGTGACCAGAGTGAATAAATTTTGTGTTTGCTCGAGTTTTTTTATAAACCTGTCAGCGAAGGCTGCATAAGCTTGTTTAATGCATAAATAAAAAAACAATTTACTCACATATTCCTCTATAGCAATAATGATGCAGCAATGAGAAACAAATCTTTACCCTTTTTAGGAACTGCCCAATATCCCCACATCTTCTTCTCCAACTCTCCTAACCCAATTACTCTTGCTAGTAAAAGCAATGTCTTCTTAGGCGCCTTAAAAATAACATGTAACATATTCTGAGCTTGGTCTTAATACTTGAATAAAAATATAAATTGTATTTCTGCCAACGTTTCGCACTCATTGATGTAGAATCTTCAAGTCGGATCAGTTATTTTTCTCTTCACAGCCCAGATGAAGGCTTTAAAATCAACCCGAAACGTTGGCAAGGATGCAAATTCATATTTTTAATAATAATTATGAATACTTTTCGATTCAGTAAATGAATAAGCTAATTACTTCAACTATGGCATTAACATTTATAAACAGCAACCTAATGTAACACACTCAAGTCTCAATAAGTCGATTTTTTTAAAGACCGTGAAAAATTGCCCTAAAAATTCGACTCCTAAATTCGAAATACGCAATAAAAAAATGTGACCTTGCATAACCTGATCAATTTTGCGGGGGTCAATATAGGGGTTATTTTTGCCGATCTCGCATTGGAGAATAATCTGGCCAACGGATGACCATTATTTTTGTGACATCCTGTACATATGTGCACTTTACTGTTTAGTACCTGTAAAATAATCTCCGATCGTTTCTTGAATACTGCTTTCCATAATGACTTTGGTAATGTTAGTTATATGTGTAATCATGTGACGACCGACGTTGTCGCAGGTCATCAAGAAGGTCCATGAGGTGTATTAACCGCATATGTGGCTTCACTGCTTTCGGAAGATTCTTTTGTTAGCACATCTTCCTCAGGTTCATCATCACGTTCGAATTCAATGTTGTACACTATTACACCCCGAACACAACTCGCGACCTTCTCATGCAGCAATTAGCAGACAACTTGCTTTGTTTACATTAGGTTATAACAGATAATGCACCGAGTATTAAGGAAGAAGGATGGAGTGTCTATGATTTACAGAAATTAAGAAACACGCCATAGTACAAAGTGTGGGGTATTTTTCACCCCACGGTGTCAATCCAGGGTTAAGAGGATTCATCATAAATGCTGCGTACTCACACTGAATATTTTTTAATCCATTTTTGGGCAGTCCTTACACTGATAATATGTTCACCATGAAACTATGCATTTCTATCGCTGTAAATCTAGAAGCTTAAGTATTTTATAACAATTATATTATTTGGAAGGATTTTCACTGTTTAACCACTATTAGAGTAGTTGACCATAGGTCTATGTCTCTTAAGCCTCCTGGTAAGGTCTTTAGGCTGGGTCTTTAGGGAGTGGAATGGGATTGGCCTCTAGGATTTGGGTGAAATGACAATTTGGAATGAAACGTTAGGAATCGGGATTTTCGATGATCTTTTACTAAGGGACTATTTAGGTCGTTATGTAGGGTTTCGTTAGAAGCATTAAAGGGTGGATTGACTACTCTACGAAGGACTTTGGACTGGAATGCTTGTAATCGTTGTATGTTTGAGAGTGTCGCTGTTCCCCATAATTCAAGTCCGTAAGTCCAAATAGGTCTGATTATACTTTTGTATATTGTGAGTCTGTTTTGAGTCGTATGCGGTCCAAGTATGCGTCGAATGTGTCCATATCTCCAGCTAAACTCTTGTATTTTAAGTCGTGTGTGTGTGTGTGTTTTATGTGAGTTTACTGACTAGTAGGAGTCCCAGGTAACGCACTTCATCAGATACTGGGAGTCTGCTGCAAATGAAGACATGAAGGGCAGGCACTCTTTTCAAGTGTGAATTTTACATGTCAAGACTTTTTGGGGTTCACTTTAATTTTCCACAAGTTGCAACATTTCTTGACAGTTGTTTCTGTAATTGTTGTGAACCCGTTGATGGATCAGGGGAAGATGAAAATATGGCTGTATCATCGGCACAAGTCGTTATCTGTGTAGTCAGGCGAAGGTAAGTGTTGCAAGATTTGAAGTCTTATTGAAGTAGCAGTATGTCCCAAGCATGCGTTTAACCCTTACTAGACGGCAACCCGGAAAACCTTAGATGCCCGTAGTGGAGCCCGTTTAACCCTTACTAGACGGCAACCCGGAAAACCTTAGATGCCCGTAGTGGAGCCCGTTTAACCCTTACTAGACGGCAACCCGGAAAACCTTAGATTCCCGTAGTGGAGCCCGTTTAACCCTTACTAGACGGCAACCCGGAAAACCTTAGATGCCCGTAGTGGAACCCGTTTAACCCTTACTAGACGGCAACCCGGAAAACCTTAAATGCCCGTAGTGGAGCCCGTTTAACCCTTACTAGACGGCAACCCGGAAAACCTTAGATGCCCGTAGTGGAGCCCGTTTAACCCTTACTAGACGGCAACCCGGAAAACCTTAGATGCCCGTAGTGGAGCCCGTTTAACCCTTACTAGACGGCAACCCGGAAAACCTTAGATGCCCGTAGTGGAGCCCGTTTAACCCTTACTAGACGGCAACCCGGAAAACCTTAGATGCCCGTAGTGGAGCCCGTTTAACCCTTACTAGACGGCAACCCGGAAAACCTTAGATGCCCGTCGTGGAGCCCGTTTAACCCTTACTAGACGGCAAACCAGAAAACCTTAGATGCCCGTGGAGCGGAGCCCGTTTCACTCTCCTGGTTCCACAGGACGGCATTTAATAACTGAGCCTCTACCGCTTATCTCTTCTCACTTCTCCTAATGCGCTTTCGATCTGTATTTCTTTAAGAAGTTGTCCTTAAAAATTTTCTCATTCTGGGTTTCGGAACAGTCAACGGGCGGGTTAAACACATGTTTCGTGTTTTTTTTTTTAAATGTTCTTTTTATTTTTTATAAATGTTTTGAATTTTTTTTTAAAATAATATCAACTCAAATATCTCGGCTTTGTTGTAATATCTACGGAACATGATCTCTATGTAAGATTGAGTAGTGAAAATACATAGCTGACGGACGTTTAATCCAGCTAAAAGTAATTTCTGAAAGAAGTCTAACATGGTCTGTGACGAACAGGCTTCTGAATACGATATAGGGTTGTAGCAGTAAATTGTGGAGGGAGCTGGATAATCCCATTTCCAATCCAACAAGAAAATAGACACAATTTGGTCAGGCCGGCGGGAACACGACTAATACCGAGGGGAAAATTGACTTTTCGTGTAGAATTGCCTACATGTCGGCTTCCCTACCATTCATAACAATCAGAGCCGCATGTTGACTCCACGCCCCGAATTAATTAATTCAGACTAAAATTACGCCAGAGCTAATTTGAGACTGAACTGCCTCTTGTATATGGATATGTGAACAAAATAAAACCTCGACACAATCATGGCTTAGTGGACCGATTCTCCCCATACAGACAGAAAACGCCGCTTACGACGCACAGTGGTGCCAGAGCAGAAAAAAATAGAGTTTTGAAAGCTGATTTCGATTACCTAGTTTGTGATTCCCACTCTAGTTTATATAAACTACAGGATCTAGGAGCAGGATGATTTTTGTCGTTGTTTAAGGGTGTTCCCGTTAATTTAGGCACAATGCCAGAATATGATATCGTGCCAAGTCGATCTTAAACTATCGATTTTAACCAGCTGATGCACAGTGGACATGATTGATCTCATCAGTCTAGACGTCGCCCTACCTGCGGAAGGTTCTCGGCGGTTTAGGCTGTAATTGTACATTACTTTAAAAGACTCTGAAGAGGCGTCATAGGGACGGGAAACATGTAGAGCAGAATAAAAGAGTATTATAGAAAGTGGGTGTTTTTGTTCGAATTTGACCTTCTCCCACATAAAAATATATTAGAAAAATGGGGTCACCATCATATAATTTTATTTTTAGCGCGGTTACTCCCTATCTCCATAGGGAGAACCCGCTTATGAGGTTGACCTCACGACGCCAATCCGGAAGTGCCGACAAGAAACTAGATAGATCATGAAAATATAGGTGGCCCAAATTTGTATATATATATATATATATATATATATATATATATATATATATATATATATATGCTTGCCTGTTAACGCTCTAGCAAGCTCAAAAATGGCCCGATTTTGATGAAATTTGGTACAAAAATCTGTCTTCTAATTCGAAAGGTCAAGTTCGTTAACCAGCAGAATCCGCCCACGGGAAGATAGTGTTTGGGGCAAAATTCGCGCAACAAAAATCGGAACGCTTACGTATTTGAGTTTATATGCTTGCAGGTACTTGTTTTATTTGACATAAGAAAACGAATGAAACCATTTTTAAGGCGATATCTGTAACCGTTTTTGAGAAAAGTGGAATTAAATGTTTTTGTAAGTCATTATTTTTTTGTGAGTAGTTAGAATCGCGGGATTCAATTGAAATATTTTCTACATCTTGGAAATTAATCCCAACTAAGATGGTTATATTTGGAGTTAAGGAAGAATGCGAAAAAATTATTTGATTAATAGACATGAAAAGTTTTCGGATCTTCATACATTTTTCGTAAATATCTCGATAACGGTTGGGAAATCGTGGTAAGTTGATGGTGACCATTCGCAGGCTTACTAAATTCTCTACAAAAAAGGTTCTGAAGCAATATTCGATAGGGCAACGTCAATCAGAGATATAAGTGCTTAAAAAGTGTTTGTTTTGTTGTTTTGAAAGGGTTTTTCTCTTTGTTTATCTCACTTTTTAATTGGTTGTTTCTTGTTTTAAATTGCATTTATCAGTAAAATTAGTATTGTAGTAATATAAGCTAAGAAACGGTGAAAGGTATTGGTAATAAGTTTGGAGTGGCTATGGTAATCATGATGGCCCCATTAAATCCACTAAACCTACCTTTCAGCCTTACAGAATTTACAGCCTCTTTGAGATGTAGAAGAGACACTTCTCCGGGACCTGACAACGTATGCATCTCAATGATCAAGAACCTATCAAACCAAAATAAACTAGTAATTCTAAACATATTAAACAAAATTTTCTCGACAGACTCTTTACCAGCTGTATGGACACACTCTATATCTATTCCTTTATTAAAAAGTAACAAACCTCCAGATAAAGCAAATAGCTACCGCATCATATCACTTACATGCTCCCTGTGCAAGGTATTTGAGAAAATGATCCTCAACCGCCTTCTGTGGTACATGGAAAACAAAGGTTTAACAGCAAACTGGCAAAGTGGCTTTAAACCTGACAGGTCTACAATGGACAATCTCATAAGAATAGAAACGGATATACGAACATCCTTCAATAATCGCCAAAAGCTTCTGGCCGTGGTTATTGATATAAAGTCCGCCTTTGACTGCGTGTGGAGAAGATACATACTGGACCGGTTGCTTGAGCATGGTGTAAATGGACATATTTTAAACTTTGTCAAAAACTTCCTAAATAACCGGAGATTCAGGATTCGCATTGCAGGTCAGCTATCCGACGAATTTACGCAGGAAAATGGTATACCGCAGGGAAGTGTCATCAGCGCTTTTCTCTTCTCTCTTGCCATGGATGGTGTGCTCGAACAACTCGAACCACCAGTGAAAACTATGCTTTACGCTGATGATCTCATTATTTACTGTAGTGGCAGATCTGTAGAAAATCTTCAAGGCATCATGCAAAGAGCTCTAAATAAAACATATAATTGGCTGAGGAAGCATGGTTTCTCTCTATCTCCTGATAAAAACGAGAGCATCATGTTTACACCGAAGCAATCTCATTTTCAGCCTGTACTCTACATAAACAATAACCCAATTTCTCAAAAATCTAATATTAAATACCTAGGGATCCATCTTGACCGGGCACTAAATTTTAACTTGCACATAAAACAGTTAAAAAGTAATTGCCAAAGAGCCATGAACATTATTAAATCAATGACTTCTACATCCTGGGGATCAGATCGTCAAACAATGTTGATGGTATACAAGAATCTGATTAGGTCTAAGCTTGAATATGGGTGTACTGTGTACGGATCCGCATCAACACGAACACTGAAAATGATTGACTCTGTGCATCACGCTGGTTTAAGACTTGCAACGGGAGCTTTTCGATCAAGTCCTGTGATTAGCCTCTGCGTAGAAGCCGGGGAACTCCCACTACAATTAAGAAGAGATCAGCTTACCCTCAACAATTATATCAATATTTCAGCATCACCACTATATCCCCTAAAAGAATACCTTCATGCATATACCATCAATAATAATTACCGCCTCTCTCTAAAACCTTTTCCGTTGCGTGCCTCCCTTCTCATCACTCAGCTGAATATTAGTCACATTTCCCAGCTTCTCCCAGATAGCATATCTTCAGTCCCTCCCTGGGTGGTTCCACAGCTAAAAATCAATATCTCCCTTGCAAAATACATAAAAAGGAATACGAGTCCAATAATTTTGGCTAATGAATTAAAAACCTCAGAAATCAGCTCCCATCAGGACAGGATGTTTTCACCGATGGATCAAAAAGCAATAATGGAGTAGGCGCAGCAATAACTACAGATGACCGACAATACATGTTCAAATTACACTCTTCAACCACTATTTACACTGCCGAAATGACAGCAATAGAAAAAGCAATGCAAATAATAATACCAAAAAACAATAGATTAAATGTCTTCACTGACTCTCTATCTTCCCTGCTATCTATGACCAACATCTTCACTAAACATCCAATTAATGTTAGCGCACAGGAGGCAATATATGATCATCAAAGAAATAAACAATCCACTGTCCTAACATGGATCCCAAGTCATTGTGGGATACGTGAAAATGACAAAGTAGACGTTTTGGCAAAAATAGCTGCAATTGAAGGAACTCTCTTATCCAAAATACCAAAAAATGACCTGAAAGCATCTGTTAAACACCTAGTGTGGGAAAAATGGCAAAGGATATGGGATAGCACTACTGACAACAAACTAAAGGAAGTCAAGGAGTCCGTAAAAACAAGGAAATTCTCGCAAACATTAACAAGGAAACAGGAAGTAGTAATTGCAAGACTGCGTATAGGGCATACCTTCCTCACGCACTCATATCTAATGAGCAAAGACCCACCTCCTTACTGTCAGCCTTGTAATGAAAGACTGACAGTCAAACATATTCTCACTGAATGTACAATCTACAAGAACTATCGTGAAAAATATCACCTAGCCTCAACCCTCAAAGAAATTCTCAACTTTCAGCAAGATCCATTAAACAAATTACTTAAATTCCTTCAAGACACGAAATTAATTGGAAAATTTTAAATGCAATACTAATCTCAGACGGCCCTACCATATAATAATAAATAATAACCATATAATTAATAAACTAACAATACCCCCAAAAATGTAAAGAAAGAACATAGCAAAAAGAGAAAAATTATAAATACCTTTTAGAATCCTCTAGATTAAAACAAATAAAATATTCCAGAATTCTAAACACAATTGCTACTATTAACTTGAACGGGACATGGGGATGGGGGAGGGAAGGACGTGGGTGTTCCTGGGGCGACACTAGGACTCTCTCTGGGCCAAGTTCTGGCCCCAAGCCTTGGAGTCTTTGCTCGCCCTCCGGCACCAGGGGGCGACCACAGCTCCTTTCAGGGCTTCGATCATAGGAACAGGAAGGAAAAATCATGAAATATATGAGAGTAGAGTCCTTGTGCCGCCGTGGGGATTCGGCCTGCTCCTCTTTCTGTTATCTCGGTCCCTGCTACTTTAAAATTAAATATGTCTAACAAATTATCCACAAATATCTGTGTTTGATGACCCCTTTGGGTTGTAACACTATAAAAAAAAAAAAAAAAAAAAAAAATCATGATGGCAGTGGCTAATCATGATGACGTAGTTTGTTTTGAATTCTCCTATCTATATAACCTTCCTCATAGCCTCCAACTGAAGTTATCGTTATTTCTTATTTTATAGAAAGATTTAACCCACGACAGAATGGAATTTTATTCGCCTTGAAGCACATATTTACAGTTGATTATAACAGTAAAACGAATTTGCTAGTAAAACAAGATACTTAAAATGACAACGAATTTTCGGTTGTTTAGAATAGAGCCTTCTCAGCGTAGTCAAAGAGTAAGTACGTTTTCAGTACATAATTGTATTGACTTATACAGGTTAAGAATTATCCGCTTCTGTGTAAGTTGGCTACTGTCAGTTTCCTGTGATTTGTGATGCTAATCTATTCCATTTCTTCGAGATGTAACCGCGCTAAGATGATGCAGTTCCTGCGAGTCGGACTTTTTTAAAAATAATTTTGAGCGATACATGTTGATTTGTTTTAAATAGTGCAGTATGGAGTGTATATAGTAATTATGGACTAACTTCTGTAAGAAGTTCTTGTAGGTAGAGTGTAATGTTGAGTTGGTCACGTATTTTACAATGTTATGTTACAAAGTCTGCATATCGGTTTGTCTTTTATCTCCATGAGGTAATTATGTGTGAGCAGTGAGTGTCCAATGCGATGTCCGGTCAGTACTACTTGGCCTCATCTTGTCAACGTGTATTTTTCGTTACTCCAAGCTTTTATTGTGTCTTTAATATATCTTTGCGTAATGTATGAACCAAGTCTTGTACTGTTATTTCTCCTCTAGGATCTGTAGGATCCGTTTGGTAGTTGCGTCTTTTGTGGAATGATAAGAAAGATGTCGCCAAATATGGTCAGTCATATATATATATATATATATATATATATATATATATATATATATTATTTTTGAGGTTTCTTCGCTGGGGAGATTTATTGGTGATGGTACGGCATTCTCCAGCGGTCAGTTTATTTGGGTAATATTTCGCAAAAATCCCATTCTGCTTCTTCAGACGTTCCATTTTTTTTAACTTTGTTTTTTTTTTATAATAACCTATACGATTAAATCATCTTTACATATGGCGCCTTTCAATGCTTATTCTTGTATCGGGGCTTGTTCTTTGTCTTGCTGCTTTGTATTTGCTTGTTTCTTCCCGGCCGATTTTCCTGTTCCAGTTCGGAGAACGGGCTTCCATGTAGCGTGTAGGATAGCACCGTCATCTCGGTCCAGAGTCTCACTGAAATGTGGACATTTCCCATCAGCACCTCGGATTGCGTCATAAGGTCAACGACACAAGCGGGATTTCTTCCCATAGCGAAAAAAGAGAAAAAAACGCGCTAAACATAAATAAAAATACAGGCAAAACAGAATAGACAAAACATGAGTGGTTCTAAAATCATAAAATAATGCAGTTAATCCCCTCTTGTGAAGTTGATCGGATCTCCTGACCTATATCGAGTTGCTGTAAAGGATTTGTTTGTAAGGCTGCTTTGTCTGTGGGGAAGTTGTGAGTAGAGGCTGGCCACATGGCCACTGTGGTGGTTCTGTGCCACAGCAGACCTACTCTGTAACTTACATCCCTTCTCTTCCCATCCCAGTCCCAGCTAGAGTATCCCGTTATTCCAATCATGGAATAGAAAACGTTTTGTTACATTTTTACCAAATGTATACGTTTTCTATTACAATTCTGTAAACTATATATAAAAGAATTATACAAAATAATAATAACCATCACAATTCTGCAGACAAAATAATATTTATAAACGTCAAACATGAAAAATACATAAAATAAAAGACATTCCTTGTATAATTATTTTTGTTGTTATTGTTTTGACTGCCAGGATCAATTAATTAATTAACACCATTCTCAATTGTTCTTTATTAATGGAAATTGTGTGGTAGTTTATAACTGTTTAGTTATTTTGCAGGCTACTTACATAGGTTCTTTTTTAAACCTATATCAGAGTTGACAATTAACTTAAACCTATACAACTACTAATAACTAAGCCTAAATATACAATATTATATACATATATACACTCACTTTAACGCACTCACTCAATAAATACAGACACACACACAATGCATACATTCAATATTAACTTAATTAATTAATTCCTTGTATTTACAAATATTAACAGGAATTTAAGACTTGTTAGCGAAAAATCCGCTTGTAGGAAATCCGCTTATGAAATGTCCATGTTTCGTTCCCATATCTGAATTTATATATATGCTTGTTGAAATGCGGTTTCTCCTCTTCGCAATAATTTGGAGGAGCAAGACCGCTGGTGAAAGAAGCCGCATTGCAACAAACACATGCAATTCCTAGAAAAGCAGTTTAAAAGTAAATGTATCAAAAATAGACTGTTTTAAAACAAATTGATGCAAAAATAATTTGTGTGAATTCAATACTCAGATTCAAATCCGCTTACCGGAACATGATTTTTTGGGCAAAATATGCGCGAAAAAAATCATTACGCTTACGTTTTTGGGTACTCAAAAGTAATCAACAATTTGATAGGATTTATTTTGGTCTTAAAAGTAAACAATCATAGAATTACATTTATCAGTGGATCAGTCTCTTTGCTAGCCTCAGTTCGCCTACCTAGGCGGAGAATAAGTCATCGATATATTTGAAACTTTTCAGAAAAAGTTTCATTGAAAACTTTCTATATGTATGACATTCATTAGATGCAGGAGTGGGCAGATACATTATAGGTGTCTGATTTATGACCTTACGGCGAGGGAGATAATTTGGTCATTACTGTACTCCAGTGTCCAGATTTTCCAATGGCAGGTTGAATTCCCATTAAATCGTGTAAATTAATTATAAACTGGATGGACCCAAGGACAGGCTCAGACTTCAAATCCAACCCTCGAATTACGACACTAGAAGATAAAATCATTAATGCCCGCCTGGGTTTTAAATTTAGGCCCTCCAAAACATTTTTCGAGTGTCCTACCACTGAGCTATTCTCGCAACCAAAATATATATACACACATAATTTCTATGAGTACTATCTAAAAAGCTTCCTTTCGATTATTCTAAAACTGCACCATTCTTTATGGGTAATAGAGACTAAGAACTTTCGCTTTTAAGATTCCTGCGAGGGAACCAGAAGAGGAAAAGTGATTCTGGCGCGAGTGGATCCTTGCTTTGGAGTTGTTTACCCGAGACAAGGAGGACATGGGAGTTTGGAAGAACCCTCTTAGGGTGTCAGGTGCAGGAACTCGTTGAGGCTCTGATTTTATAAATCCTGTCAAAGATAGACCCATCTCCTTTTCTTCATATACTCACCTCACATCCGCGCCTACACCTTCGTGATGCTCCCTTCTGCCAAGGAGGATAATACGCTCGTGGCATCCATTCGATGATAGAAACCGAAATAATTGGAGTTAACCGGTTCATAACCTTTCATAAACCATAGGTCACGAAAAACGTCCGACCCGCAGAAACTGGGTATTCTTGACCACAACTTAATTAGAAAGGCTTGATGTATCTACTCTAAAGATATCGCTTTATAAATTGTTCCATACGTTTCCCTTATATATATATATATATATATATATATATATATATATATATATATATATATATATAAATGACAAAAACCAAAGTTAATACAGAATTAATAAATACAAAAAAGGTCTGTTTATTAATTCTGTATTTTCTTTGTTTTTTATCATTTTAGCTGACGACGGTTACCAAAGAGTAGCCAAAACGTCATTAATACAGATTTTTTTACAAAAAAGAATAGTAGTAGCAATAAGGATGAGTAAACGTGCAATGGAATTATGAGTGACATAAGAGTTGGCATTTAGCAATAATTTACTACCTAAAAAAAGTGTAAAACCTTTAGTCACGCATAGTAATTAAGACACCATTTCGGTAATGCAAGGATTATAGATAGGATGAAAATTAAAATCACCATAGAGTCCTGCTGAATGGAATGGAATGGAAAGAATTTAAGGACAAACAACCTTCTGTTCTTACCGTCCAATAAACATTTTTTTTTTAATTTTTATCTAATAATGCTTAAGATATTAACTTAATTAGTAAGCACATTCTGTTTATTTTCTGACATAAATATGCTTTAGCGGTGACTAAACTGAAAAAAAAGTGTCCGCTGACGTTCGCGCACATGTAGTGGTGTTCGCGCATGCGCAGTGGCGTTCACGCATTCGCATTGGCGTTCGTACGAAATAGAAGACTATTTGCTATGGAGTACATTACATAGGTCTGTCGGGTGGACCTAAAGCATATTTATGTTCCTGAATTTGAGTAGAAGGCTCTAAACGAAATAAGTTTTTTCTTTTTTTTTTTTTTTAAAAAAAGAGGTTCTTATATAAATATTTAGAAAGACGAGGTTTTTCCGAGGTTCGGAACAACAATGAAAAAATAACAAATTTCTTGTGAGTACCGATAATTGTTTAGATGAGTACCGCCAGGCTATTAGATGCCACCATTCCTTAAGATAAATCAATAACCTAGAACCATTCCCAGAGATTCCATGGTGAAGCAAGGAATCTTTTCAACGGGACCTGGAATGAAAAGATTCAACCTTCTGCACAGGCGGGACTCCCTTCTGCATCCGTCGCGAGACCCCAAGGCGTTAGCCAATAGACTACGGGGACACCCTCTTAAGACATTGTCCACTCTTTTATATCCTCAGATTTCCTCAGATAGTTGTTGAGGTTTAGCAAAACTTCGGTCAAAATTGTCCCTATTCTCTTCCTTAGATCAAGTCCAGAGCTCTAGGACCCACAATGTTGTGACCCCTAACAGTGTAGGGCATATTGTAATTGAATTAAGAATTACGATTTACGATTACATTGTATTTGTAGTTCATTAATTAGAATTACACCAAGAAAAATAATTCAATAAAACATGAATTATAATTACATTGTAATCCCGTAATGTAATTGGAGCACCAATTATGTAATTCAAATATCAATTACTAAGAATTGGTATTGAAGTATAATTACAATTCAATTACAATTCAAATACTTGAGTTTTTATCAATTACATTTTGGGGGGGGGTGCTTCGAGTGCTAGGGTCATTAATTGATATTTTCAGCCTTTTCGATTACAAAAACAAAATGTAATTCATAATTCAAATACCATTTGAATTACATCGTAATTCAAATTTACTCAATATTTATATCAAATAACAACGTAATACAAATACTTGAGTTCTATTTAATTGAAATACAGTTGATCCAAATTGAATTATTTTTTCCAATTACTTTAATTGATATCAGACTTTTCAATTACAATTAAAAAATGTAATTAATAATTCAAATATCATTTGAATTACATTTTAATTCAAATTTACACAACACTGCCCTTCAACCTGTTTTCGTGCTGAGTTCACCATTTCGTTTGTCTTCTGCTTGAGACTAATCAAATGCGATGAGATGGAACCCAGATTAAACCAATTGTCTTATTTCGTGCATTAGAAGTTTTTTTTTTTTTTACGATTTTTTGGAGTTATCGGGTGGTTTGAGGTTCTATGATAAATAGTTTGCAATGAGTTCACCAAGTATATTCTTATCCAGTCAAAAGTTAATTAAAATATCTACTTTAATTGTTCTGGAGACGACGTATAATTGAAATCTAATGATTTAGTTTTCTTTATAAAGAGAGAGAGGACTTTAAAGAGAAAGAATAATTGAATGTCAATTTCACATAGAAACCCTAATTTACACGAATAATATGCAGGAATTCATTAACCAAAAACCAATGCAGTATTTTAAAGAGGATCGTAATTAAATTACATAATTAATTGTGGAGTTTTTAATTATCTCTAAAAATCGCTTTGCCAAATAGCGCTTCACATTATAAATTAATGAATAATCAATATTTTATCTCTCGATGGCTGATTAAATGAGGGATTCCTTTTTAACTAATGAATATTCAAATTTACCTTTTTAACGAGGCTACTGTTTAGCTGGGGGCGCAGATAATGCTTCGTATCTTATCACTCTCGGGATTCGAGAGGCTGCTGTTTAGCTGGGGGCGCAGATAATGCTTCGTATCTTATCACTCTCGAGAGTCGAGAGGCTACTGTTTAGCTGGGGGCGCAGATAATGCTTCGTATCTTATCACTCTCGAGAGTCGAGAGGCTACTGTTTAGCTGGGGGCGCAGATAATGCTTCGTATCTTATCACTCTCGAGAGTCGAGAGGCTACTGTTTAGCTGGGGGCGCAGATAATGCTTCGTATCTTATCACTCTCGGGAGTCGAGAGGCTACTGTTTAGCTGGGGGCGCAGATAATGCTTCGTATCTTATCACTCTCGGGAGTCGAGAGGCTGCTGTTTAGCTGGGGGCGCAGATAATGCTTCGTATCTTATCACTCTCGAGAGTCGAGAGGTTACTGTTTAGCTGGGGGCGCAGATAATGCTTCGTATCTTATCACTCTCGGGAGTCGAGAGGCTCAAAAATAAATCACTCCAAAAACATGGGACTGATAAGGTATCCAGGAAATTCATTTTTTTATATTTATCTCAATTAGTCATCTTTCAGTATGCATCATTGAAAATGTTCATTGATTAATTTGTGGTCGTCAGCAGCATAAATTTAGGGATAGTTAGGGAATGAATAAAAAAAAAAAAAAAAAAAAAAAAAAAAAACACGACTCAAAGGAACTGTGTCATCTTAGCGCAGTTCCGTTCTTATCCCTGGTGCTATTAGTAAAGGAATAGAAGCAGTTATTGGTAGGTTTTGATCTTTCGAGAAAAATAGAAAATCAAATCAAAGAAAGAGATTTATGGCACCAGAACTGGAAACAGAGTGTCCTAAGCGGGCCCCATCCTCTGACACAACATTCGCTCTTAAAATCTAGTAGTAAAAATTAAAAGAATATTTCGAGTTATTTAGTTTGATAGAATTATAAATAATATTTCTAACATTTCAAATGTTTTTTATTTTTAATATTTATAAGGAGAATTTTCACATTTCAATGTGTATTTTTAAAACGAAATCCGTTTTTGTTTTTCTGACAAATGCTGGAATGATTTTGATGTAGTATGAATACCTGGAGTGGATGAAGATGGAAGTTCTCGAGAATGTACGTCTGGAAAAATTAAGTCCGTGTTAATCTATTCGCGATTTTTCCTCAAAATTGGTTCCTAAGATCTATTTGCAGCAGTCCATTTAAGTAGAAAATGTAGCAACATTTCATTAATTTCTTCCCCTAAACCGTTTTTCGCACTATTTTTAATCGCAAATGAAGTAAGTCAGTCCACTGTTCCAAAGCCGTATCAAAATCCTTAAAATTCTAATTGTAACAACAATTTGTAAACAAATTATAGACTCGATATTAGCTGAAAAAGTTGTGATATTTTGAGCAAGCACCTTCTCCCCCCCCCCCTCTATACCACAACTCCTATTTTTTTCTCAGGAATTTTCTCAGCGAGCCCTGAGATGAGAAAATTCCTGCTGGAGATGGGATTCGAACCCACCATCTCCCGCTTATGAATCCAAGGCACTATCCACTAGACCATGGGAGACCCCTCACACCTCCTATTAAAAGAAATTTTATAAAACCAACGCAGAAGTACTTTTCAACCCTTTAATAAACACTATACTAACGAAATCCATCAACGTTTGAACGAGACCCATCAACTGAAAGTAATTTTTGCACCATGATTATTGAAAGGGGACCACTGTGCGGTATACCTTCAGTGCAACTACTACAAATCTCTGATAAAATGATTCACAGCTGCATTTGTGTCCCTCAGCACCGGGATCTGAGTGGCTGTTGAGGCATCAGCGCTGTAGCAACCGGTCAAAGTCAAGCCTTGCACAGCTCAGGAGCAAATGGGTTAACAATTTATCAAAAAACGTTACAAATACAAATTTTATATTTTTCATCATCGAATCCGAATCTTAAAATAAGTAGGTTCAATTTGAAAATATGAATTTCAAGACTAAATAAAACACTACCGGCTCCTGAAGGAAGTTGAATTTACGGTTAATCAATATACCTCGTTTACCTACGAAGAGATTTCGGAGATATCATCAGATGTTATATAATCTGGTTTTTCTTAGGGGAAGTACGGGTGGTTTTGGTCTCCCGGCAAAAAAGAGAGTTCTATACAAAAACAGCTATCTGCATAAAATGTGTATGCGTGTAAGAATATAAAATGCTGCGAGATGAAAAGCCTCTCCGCGTATACTCTAAAGGAGAAGTGCTCACTAATGAGACGGCTAATAAAAGAGGATTATCTCCTGCTGATAAGGCTATCTGATGAGAAATTCTCAAGAGATGAGCTATCTACCATAATAAGTGTTAGTAATGAACTTTAATTTTGCATTTTAGTCAATATTCTTAAATCTCTTATGTAAAATACATTTTTTCTACAATCAGCTTTTAGCGCGGTTCCTCCCTCTTTCCATAGGGAGGAACCCCGCCTAAAGGGCTGACCTCATGACGCAATCCGGAACCCCCGACTAGAAAATTTTACGTTTCAGAACCCCTAGAGACCGAAAATAACGGTGGTTCAAAGGGTCTCACCGTGTTTCCATATGAAATCTGCACTGGCGTCTTTCTTGACTTTGATGTATTTATTTTATTTCTAGTTCCTAGAAATAATTTTTTGTCAATTATCAAATCTCTAACTGTACTCGTTTTGAAGGAATAAGCGTTGAAACCCCTAACTTCAAAGTGGTCCGAAAATTATGAAAAAAATACGCAAGGTACACTTAATCAATAGCTTCAATTCGCGTTGGTTTCATTTAAAGATCTATTATAGTTTCGCAGAAAAACGACTTTGAAGTTAGGGGTTTCAACCCTTATTCTCTCAAAACGAGTACAGTTAGAGGTTTAATAATTGACGAAAATTATTTCTAGGAACTATAAATAAAATAAATACATCAAAGTCAAGAAAGACGCCAGTGCAGATTTCATATGGAAACACGGTGAGACCCTTTGTATATATATATATATATATATATATATATATATATATATATTTGTCTGTTCGCACTCTAGCTCCCAGACGAATGGTCTGATTTTGATGAAATTTGGTACAGACATCTTTCGTCTAATTTAAAAGGTCAAGTCCGTTAACCAGCAGAATCCGTCCACCGGAACATAATTTTTGGAGCGAAATTCGCGCGAAAAAAATCGTTCCGCTTACTTCATATGCTTGCCAGTACAAGTTTCATAAGTTTATTGGCCTGTAAAAACGAATGAAGCAATTTTTAAGGCAATAGCTTTAACCATTTTTGAAAAAAGTGGAAAAATATTTGTTGAATCGAGATAAATATATATATATATATATATATATATATATGTGTGTGTGTGTGTGTGTGTGTGTGTGTGTGTGTGTGTGTGTGTGTGTGTGTGTGTGTGTGTGTGTGTGTTTGTGTGCGTCTTTTTGCCATCTCCTCGGCTCAAATATAGTCAGAGTTGGATGAAATTTGGTATAGAAATGTTTCATCTAATTTGAAAGGTCAATTTCGTTAACCAGCAGAATCCGTCCTCCGGAACATGGTTTTTGGAGAGAAATGTGCGCGAAAAAATCGTTAAGTTTACATAATATGCTTGCAACTATTCGTTTTGTAGGCTTCTATGTCTAGGATAGTTGAAATGCATATAAACAAAGATTTTTTAAATTTTGGTTACGTTTGGAGATAAGGAAGGCTTAGAATAAAATATTTTATTTATAGGCATGAAAGGTTTTGGGAACTTCGTATATTTTCCTTAATATCTCGAAAAAGGTTAGATATCTTGGTAAGCGGAAGAGTACATGTACCGTGTAGTACATGTATGTACTATGTAGTACATATACAGTTAGGAGTTTCACTTTTTTTGTAGACATAAAATGCTGAAAGGCACGAAATAAGTGAAGTTTTTTTAGAGCAATGTCCAAGGAGTAAGAAGATTTAGCAAAAGTCTCAAATGAATTCATATTATTTTTTAAGTAGTTCGCTTCATATGTGCTTTATCATTATCATGATAAAATTACACGTTTCG
This sequence comes from Gonocerus acuteangulatus, assembly GCA_946811695.1. Classification (NCBI taxonomy): domain Eukaryota; kingdom Metazoa; phylum Arthropoda; class Insecta; order Hemiptera; family Coreidae; genus Gonocerus; species Gonocerus acuteangulatus. The sequence continues at coordinate 111,164,053 of OX328132.1, read as the reverse complement.
TGATTATTATGATATTCACCTTTCGCGAGCGGTTTCTAATCCATCAGATGAATCTGATCTACTGTAATTGTGGCTCTTACTCCATTGGATTTTGATGAACGTCCTTATTAATATTAAATGGTGGTCCTAATTGGGACTAATCATAAATTCTGCATCTCCAACATTAAATTCAGTCCTTACATCGATAGTATAATTACTACGAACTATCGGGGTCTCCCGTGGTCTACCGAGCTAGATTCATAAGCGGGAGATGGTGGGTTCGATCCCCACCGGCGCCAGAAATGTTTTCATCTCAGGGCTCGCTGAGAAAATTCCTGGCTGTACCCTGTACGTCGGCGCTAATGGCCAAGATTTATGTCGATGCGCCGTAAAAAAAAAAAAAAAAAAAAAAAAAACAAAAAAAAACTATGAACTATCGCTACAGATCTGTCAGAAGAGCCAAAGAAAAAAAAAATGTAACAAACCACGTTCGTATAAATTATCGGTTCTCATTTTCTATGGGTATTTATAAGGGCCCGATGTTTAGAAAAATTGGCAACAGACTAACTAATAAATTAATCATGCGAAGGTATGTGTCGAAATAATATTGGTATTGGCTCAGGGCGAATTTATTGGCAGACCTAATATAACATGTCAACTCTTCAACAACCCACTTTATAGTGTAGCAGAACATATGTTTCTATTAACACATATGTTAATTAACATATGTTGAAGAACAAAAGACTAATGAGTGAAAAAAAAATTAGTGTTGTGGACATCCTTAAAAAACATCTTCTAAAAAGTGCTTTATTTTAATTATAATCAGTACTGTGATGTAAACTTTCTCGTGGTAAATTCAAGCATTTAATGGTGTGGAAGATGGCAATCACATTCCACTCGAGTGAGACCCAATTTTTATTTTGACTATTATGGAATTAAAAATTCTCTAACCTCTCTTAGTAGCTACCTTTCAGCTTAAGAGGTTTGGTGCTTTCCAGTTATTGTGTATGAAGGTATTTTGAACCACATCAGCTGACAGTTATGCCTTTTGAATTGAACTTTTATCCTTACAATAATTCCAAAAGACATTATCAATTTTATAATTAATAAAAACTAGTTATATTGTTCAATTTTATTTATTTTTGTGTTGGCTCCTTCTGAGCAATATTTCTTTACACGATGCCAACAATCTAACAATGAGCTAAAATATGACAGACAAGGACACTATTAGTCCTTAACCGTAAACTTTGATTTCTATCACCTCTTTTTTTGATGTTGTAAGTAAAATCAGAAATATAGCTTATGTAAACTAGGCCTGTTTTCACAACATTCCAAACTGCCGGAGAACTCAACAGGGTCTACAGGGTTAAGCTTTATCCAGAAGAAAATAAAATTGTTGAGGTCATTAAAATCAGCATATTTTTTGTGCTAGTGCCTGAACAAACAATATGAATATCCTTTTTTATCAAGCAAAAGTGACGGATAAGTCTAAAAGGAAAGGGCTAGTATAGAAACAAAGTGAAGGCAGAAATAAAATGGGTTTAAGCGTAGAACTAAAATTGCTATAAAATGGAGGTCGGTTTTTTTTTTTTTAATAATAAAGCGTTTATTAACATCTGCACAAATTATATAGCACATTGGTTAATTGTGATAAGTAACGCCATTTTTATGAATTCACATAATGAGAATACAGAAAAAAAAAATAGTACTTACATAAAAATAAATAAGTACATAAATAAATAAATCATAGCTAAAAGGAAAATAAAATAAAAGTAATAATAATAAAAATAATAAATCAAAAGATAAAATAGAAGTTTGGAAGGAGCCAATCATTATTGACACTTCCTAGTTGACCGCTTTAATTACAGAGTTGGTCACGAGGCCAAGATCTCTTTACCCTCCTAGGAGGGGTTTCTGGGTGGGATTGAGAGGAGAGGGATTGAGCTCTGGGATTGGGATGAGCAGATAGTTTAGAGTGGAAGGTTAGGAATCGGGATTTAGCCAGTTCATGGATGAAGGGGATATTCAGATCATGATGGAGGGTTTTATTAGAAACGTAGAAAGGGGCATTAACTATTTTGCGTAGGACTTTGGATTGGAATGCCTGTATTCTTTGTATATTTGATCTTTTGGTTGTTCCCCACAGTTCAAGTCCGTACGTCCAAATAGGTCTGATGATGGTTTTGTATATAGTGAGTTTGTTCTGTATTGTGAGTTTTGATGAAGGTCCCAATAGTCGTCGAAGAAGTCCGTATCTCCTGTTCAGTTCCTGTCTTTTCAGTCGGGTGTGTGGGTTCCAAGTGAGTCTACTGTCTAGTATTAATCCCAGGTAGACAAGGTAAATGCTGCGGAATTTCAATGATAGACAGGGGGAGAGAGAAACCTTTTATGTCTACTGTAAATTGTTCCTAGAATTTAAAAGAAATCATGATATTCCACAGTCCACTTTAGATCCATGGAACACGTAGACATGCGAGAAGTCGACTTTTTCTGAAATATTCATGACGCCAATTTATCAAAACTCCAACTTGGTTTGAGTTATTAGTATGGGTACAATTTCACTCGTTTTGGATATTTAACTCAAATTTAGTAGTTAGGGGTTGTGGAGGAACCTCTTTTAGCGTGTTTCCTCTCTTCCTCCATGGAGAGGAAATCGCTTATCGGGTTAATCTAATGAAGCACACTGGAAGTGCCGACTAGAATATTCCACGTTTGAGAATGCAGAGCAAAAAAATAACTAACAATAGTTCAAATTTATGTGTGCATACATTTATATATATATAAATGTCTGTTCGCTCTGAAGCTAGCCCAAACATTGCCCGATTTTGATGAAATTTGGTACAAAAATCTTTCGACTAATTATAAAGGTCTAGTTCGTTAACCAGCTGTATCTGCCTACCGGAATACGGTTTTTGGGGCACAATTCGTGCGAACAAAACACCAACAGATTGCCAAAAATGACGTGGTCCAAATATATGTATATATATATATATATATATATATATATATATATATATATATATATATATATATATTTGCCTCTTCGCTCTCTCACAGGCTCAAAAATGGCCCGATTTAGATCAATTTTGCTACAATTATACTTCGTCTAATTTAAAAGGTCGAGGTTTTGAACTATTAAAATACGCCTACAGGAACACTGTAAAAAGGGCGAAACTCGCATGAAAAACATCATTGCTATGACGGCTTTTCATTTATATGCTTCCACACTTTTATAGGTACACTTTTATAGGTTCCACTATCGCAGGCAAACAAGTGAAGACTTTTTCAAGGCAATATCGGTAACCTTTTTGAGAAAAACGGATAAAACTAGTTTTTCTATGTAATTTTTGTTTCGGGTACTTAGAATCGTTTTAAATTGCATTTAATAATAGCATTAAATACCCCAAAGTTATACAATGAATTTTATTATATCGGCATAACATCAAAACCTTCTGTCTATTTTATTAAAAAAATAAATAAATAAATAAATAAAAGTTAATTTATTTTTTGACGTTTAGGCTGACTTCTATATCAGCGCACACATCTATAGTGCCGCAGGGAATTTCCTCAAAGGGCCCTAAATGGAGAAAAATCAGTGCTGCGAGTGGGTCTCGAACCCCCATCAGTCTCATGAGAATCCAACGCTTTAGCCACTAGACCACGAGGAAATCCAGGATTACTTGTTGTTGGTACTTGAGCTTTCCTAAAGAATAAGCGGAAGTTGAGAAGTAGATATTTAACTTCTTAATGACATATAATATATATATATATATAAACTCTTTCTATTTCAGGATTTCCAAATCACACTAGGAATAAGAAGTTAAGGAAACGCGCTATGATTATTTAGGTACTCTAATACGGACTATTGCCCAGAGAGCAACACAGGATACAGACTTACAATTCAAAATGAGCAGGGGCTGTCGTTATATAGGACGAAACTGACAAGTAACGTGTACTTTCGTCTACAATACACGTTATCTTAGTATTCGCCAAGGGGAACTGCAAAAACATCAGGCGTATCCGAACATTCCAATACAAAGTTCTAAGAACCGTAGTTGATACTTCTTTCCACGTTTCCAACCTCAACCTTCATAATGACCTCAACATCCCAGTCGTTAAAGATGTTATATTATCCAGATTCCAACGCTTCCACGCCAAACTTTCCACTCATCAAAAACCTGAAGTCCCCTCCCTATCCAGCCTCACCCATTCTCTCTCCACCAAGGCCACTCAGAAGACAGTGGCCAAGAGATCTGATGCAGTCAAGTGTTTGCACTTGCTTCAGGTGCATCAATACCTGTACCTCACCGATCTCCCTTTGAGTCCAGCCACTGGTCGGAGCAGAAGGGAACTTGGGTAGGCCCTATCAACGTCCTCTGAGCATCATTTAGACGTTAATCGAGGATGAAGTTGGGAGGCCCTGAGCACAGAACCTTCATACTGTATTATATTACGAGATATATCCATGTACTGAATGCAATAACTAATAAAGAAAAAAAAAAAGCATTTGCCTGGGAAACTACGTAAGAAAAACGTTATCTTGAAAACTATGCCTTTAAGATCAATAGACATAGTTTTAAATTAATTTACGGCCAGCAATTGGGCGAAATTAAATTTATAAACAACTATGCAATGGAATAAATTTATTTGTAATTAGAGGACATCCAATCATCATGTTCAATTTTGAGCAATTTGAATAAGAGGGAAAGAGGTAAAGAATATCACAGAAGCATGTAGACCTATCCAATTTGCAGATGTTAATTTGAGTAAGTTCCATTCTCAAAGTGGCCTGGATAACAAGATATTTGAGGTATTTCTAGGCTACATAATTTTTCACCCCAGAATAAGAGATGAAAAGGAGGAAGAACCTGGAGGGGGGGGCTCATTATGAAAATTAAAAAATAATTTACTCATGAACATCAAACCTCAGCAGGAAGGTTCTTCCTTATACTTCTACTCAAGAGCAGATGTCCCAGTATTTTATTAGATTGCCTTCCACCTCCAATTCTTTTTTTTATATTGAGTAATGAAATTCTTACTGAGAAAGTAACTAAATCAAGACCAAAGTTAATATTTTCCCCCAAGGAATTGGAAATTTATTCATCATTGTAAGCGGAAGAATAAATTTTAGTAGCCTTCTTTTTTTTTAGTTTAAAATTAAAAAGATCAACACTGCACTACGCTACTTTAAAAATTGAAATATTTCAATTTTTACTACCTTGTTCCATTCCTTTTGGGTCCTTTAACCATTCATAAAAATATATATATATATATATATATATATATATATATATATATATATATATATATATACACACAGTAAAACCTCTCTATAGCGGACACCTCTGGGAGAACCAAAGTTATCCACTATAGAGAGGTGTCCGCTATAGGGAGGGGTTGGTCGAGATGGATACGTACCGAATTTGTACATTTAATTCATGTTTTAATTAACCATTTAATAATTACCTATAACAAGTTTTTTTAAGTATATAGAATGAAATTCAATAAGTATAAACTTAAAGAAAGTTTTTATTCTAAAAAGTTTAAAGCATAAAGAAGTTCTTAGTTTTCGGACAACATTTTTGTCAAAATTTTCCGTCCATTTCTTCAAAATTTCATCTTCCTTTTTGAATATTTCTGCTGCTTGTGTTTTCCCAATCTTAAAAAACTCGGCAACTTTACGCACACCACATTTTTCGCGATTGGAAAATGTTATCACGTCAATGTTTTCTTTAAGTGTCAGAGATTTCCGATTAGACATATTGTAGAAAAAGCACAATACTTAATCAACAAGAGCTAAAAACCAACTGAAATGTGAAGAGAGGGAAGTTCTGTGGAAGGAATGTGAACCGAACAAAGTTAACCAAACAAATATTTCCGGAACCGTGATACCGCGTAGGCAAAACAATAGTAATCTGCCAGCGGGAAAATCATATGCTTCTGCTGAAAAGGAAGAGGTTCCTGTTGTGAAATTCCTAGGAAGATATTACTAGTCACTATTTTGTATATATATATATATATATATATATATATATATATATATATATATATATATATATATATATATATCTTATTCTTACAAAGAGTTTGTTATTGTTAACGAATTTTACTGGAAACCTACACCGATGGGAATGCTTCTATAAATAACATTAGCTGTAATTGTCCGTAGTAAGGAGGTAAAAAATAAGATTTTTCTGTCCGTGTCCTTTGTACAGAGGTGTCCGCAATATAGAGGTTTATTTTACCTGTAGAAAAATTCGGGACTGTGAGAAAATGTCCGTTAATAGAGGTGTACGCTGTAGGGAGGTGTCCGTTAAGGGAGGTTTCACTGTATATATATATATATATATATATATATATATATATATATATATAAATAAATAAATAAATAAATAAAGCCTTTATTGCATAAGAGGAACAATACAAACAAAAAAAAAAAAACTATTTCCAAAAAAATAACCAAAATAAAAAGTAATAAAAATTTAAATTCATTTCTTTTTAAATTACTATTTACAATATTTACAAATACATGTTTCTCATGCAGGCCTCCCCTTCATGGGGGTAATGGTCTAACTTCCCTGGCGACCAACCCAACTAGGAAGTGGAGTTCCCTGTTTCTTCCAACACTGCTTTCCATTTGTCTTTGTTCCTGGCAACGTTCATCCAATTCGGACCAGCAACGGACTTAAAGACATCACTCCAACGCCTACATGGTCTTCCTCGTCTCCTCCTTAAGTTAAGCGGAATCCATTCCGTAGCCTTCAGGGTCCACCTGCTATCCTGCAATCTGGCAAGATGACCAGCCCATTTCCACTTAATTTTCTTTATATGCAGGCCTATATCTGTCACTCCAGATTCTTGCCGCATAAATGAACCCCTATATATATATATATATATATATATATATATATATATATATATATATAAACCTATAAAATAAATAGACCATTGAGGCGGTAACGAACTTGACCTTGAAGGTGTAAAAACTTTGGCCTTGCAAATTAGACGAAATATTTCCGGACCAAAGTTTATAAAAATCGGACCATCATTCACTGAGCTAGAGCACGAACAGACAAATATATATATATATATATATATATATATATATATATATATATATATTTATATATATTTTGTTTTTTGGGAGGAAAATCCTTCATGGACACCTGGTGAGCATAACCAGGTAGTTTCAGACTCCAACCGACTTAAAACCTCCTTAAAAGCCCTTGTTCTTCGCGACCATGATGGAAACCACTCGCGCATTACTTCATCATGATAGCTGTCTAATTAACTTTGTTTATTTCCTTCTCTTTCGTCTCCACGATTGTCCTGACCACGCTGTAGGAATAGTGCCATGTTTCAACTGAAGTTAGGTCCCTCATCATATTGTGAATATCGAAAGTCTTGTGGGTAACTTTAGTATAGTCGTGCCTGATACTTGTCCACTTCGGGCATACAAAAAGCACATGCTCGAAATCATCGACCTATCCACAGTAGATGCATACTTCACTACTTGCTCTTTTCCGATCATGTAAATACTTTCTAAAGCATCCATGTCCA